>MUZC01001695.1:4173-15156 GCA_002072015.1 Radix auricularia
ATCTCTAAGTGTGGAAACAATGACTATGATGTATAAACTAGCCAGATGGGGAAACAATGACTATGATATATAAACTAGCCAGATGGGGAAACAATGACTATGATATATAAACTAGCCAGATATGGAAACAATGACTATGATATATAAACTAGCCAGATGGGGAAAGAGAAAGAGACAGGAAAACATGCAGAATGAGATTAAAATTTTTTTTTTTGATTTGGCTATAATAACATATTAATCCCCCCTCCCCCCCCTCCAAGATAGTGCAGTTTATCAAGCACTTATTTTTATTTTAGGATATCGTATTTTCTATTGAGGAGGCTGTGAATGGCGTCCTATTCCGTTTGCAGCTATTAATAGTACGAGAGGACGAGATGGGTATCATTAGTATAGAGCCAAACAACTTTACAGACATATCAAAGTACATGTAGGACGACAGAAAATAGTTATTTTTTCGCTTATTTAATATATAAATATATATACACACACACAAATTAAAGACAAAGCCCTGACACACTCACACACTAACTCATGACTAATTCTCCAGCTTTCAGGGTAGTACAAACATGAAACTTTGGGAAGTTGTTGATTACGCTCACACGATGCTAACATGGCAAACAATATTTAAATTAATTATCACTTTCTGGTGGCGAGGCCCAAATGTAGTTTTTTCTTATCGATTATGAGCCATAAAAATTAATTTAATATTTGACTTCTGTTTAAATGGATGGATCTTGACCAAACTTGGTACAAAAAGCATAGTGACCCATATTAAAATTTTATAGGGCAATCAAATTCTAATGCCCATGTCTTTTTGGCCGTGGCCCCCAATTTTTTTCCCCTAATTAATTATTTATTACCCATTCCATTTTACTCAATTTGACTGATGTTGAAAAATACCCTTTGGGCCCGGGGGCCGTTAGTGACATTTTTTTCTTTTGTAAGCTGTATAAATATTATTGTATTCAACCGATCGTCTTGAAATTTAATGAAGTTGTTTAGTATGTTCCCAAAAAAGTTTATAGCTTAAAAGTTTTAAAAATGTCTCTTATTAAGGGCAGGGGGGGAATAATCTCATTTTTGTTACATTAGTTATATAAAAGGTTTTTTAAACAGTGACTACTGGATTCTTGACCAAACTTGATACATACAAATTTGAATGCCCATATTAAAATTCCATAGGGTACTGAAGTCCTAATGTCACTTCTTCCGGGACGGGGGGGGGGGGCTTAAATCTTTTTTCCCGTAAACTTTTAAATATTCATTACCCATTAAATTTAATAAAAATTTGGACAGATATTGACATAATTTTTCGAACATGATCCAGATTGGAATTTAGGGGCCTATGACCTTCACATCGTGCACCGTTTTAGCCCGGGGTCCTTAATAGCATTTTATTCCCAATTTAATTTTAGAGTACCTTGAAAAATTTTTATAAACAAGTATATAAATCTTGTTAGGGCTTTGGGGCCATTTATTTGGTTTTAAAAAAAAATAAACTGTATAAATAATAGTTATTCACTGATTGACATAAAATTTTAGAAAGTTCTTGAATAGACTCCCGCAAAGGGTTAAGGCTAAAATTAGAGTTCCTTGGTGCATAAGTATTTAATGACCCATATTGAGAAACTATAGGGCAAAAGATGTCCAAAACTAAACAAGTTTCAGTTCGAAAGTCTATGAGTAACAGAATTAACGCTCGACATCACGATTGACAACGTTCGACATTTAAAACCTTCTCTTTCATGACGCCATCTTCACCATATTTTGTAGGCGGCTTCTCTGCTCTAGCCGACACCGATGAACGTACTTAAGTCATTGCCATGACGCCAATGTCATTCTTCATATTTAGCCATTCCTATGGTGTTTATACTTATGATCCCATCTTCCACAAATTAGGTACGCGGTTTTCTCAAAACTAACTGAAATCCTACTTTTCCGCTGCAGCACAAGGGTATTTTTCTGGTATATACCTATATGATCAATAAAAAACAAACTAACAATAATATCAACAAAAAAAATAGCGCAGAAGAGTTAAATTGACTTTAATTTAATTCAACCCTAAGGGTTAACAGTAGCTTTAAGGTCTAATAATATATATTATTGTAATTCACCAAAGCTTAAATTTGCCAACCAATAAGCTTTAGGTATTGACAAGGAAGTATTTACCAACCTAAACTGCAGCGATATTGAATTTTTTACATACAGAGAGACAGAAAAAGAGAAAAACTGCTGTATTCATTTATTTGTTTTTTCTTTTTGTTTATTAATTCATTAATACCCACAATAATTGAAGGATAGGTCAGTTTGATGTCACCAAAGATTTGGAAAATGTGCGTCTGAAAGATTTGAGTCCTACACGACAGGAATGCGAGAGCTTCTACATGCAGACAATGTAATTGTCGGGACATTCCAAGATTGTAATCGGGTTGTAGACGGAGTGAGTCATTTTATTCCTTGATCTTAAGTAAACATATTGAGGTGTTGTTAGTTTCACGTCACATATTTTCATGGGAATAAGAGGGAGGGCTTTTATCTTTTCTCATCTGTTACAGATACTCCTTCAATACAGAAGATTATTGCGTCTTACGCTTATCCATGGTTTGTGTCTAATCTTGCATTATTATTAAACTGTTGATAGATTGTTGGTTTCCCGTGTTTCCCAAGGCAACCCATTCCACGTCCAAATTCCGGATGGGAAGAACAAGAATTTGTATGTTTCTGATCTAGCATACGAAATAAGAAAATTGTTTTTATCCTTATGTCTATCTGAGGGTTGTTTCAGGTTATCTTTGTGTTGTATTTACAAGTTAGAATAAATGCCTTATGTATTATTACTACTTTACTCTTTGTTCTTCTATCCTCTAGTGTTTTAAAATTTAATATTTTAAATAATGTTGTTATTCTTGTCAGTTTTTAATATCCTAAAGTTATGAATCTGGCAGCTCTTTAAAAAAAAAGATATAGTTTATCAATGTTTTCTTTAGTGGATGGATCCCATACAGAAGGTACATATTCTAGTACAGGGCTTTTAGAATACTATCTCGTTAAATTGACAAGTCCTGGTGGAGTTGTACTCTCACTTGTCAGGGTTTTAAATCTCCAGATAGGAACACAGTTTAATCTTTACATTAAACGCAATTTCAAGTATAGAAACATACCCAGGAAAACACAATCCAAAATAATAACTTATGAAAGATTCAGCTTGGGCATTGTACGACGGGGAAAATCTATAAGATAAGCCTTCCATCCCCTTTAAATCACTTTCTTCTATTACGTTAAATAAGTAAAAGGATTAAAAAGAAACCAAATATTTGTCTTGAAAGGAGCACACTCAAAGAAATGGTATTACATGACTCACTCAGTAACTGGTGTACTGAAATAAATTGGATTTCATACTTCACAAAGATCTATTTTTCTTTACTTTACTGTCACAAACTGGATAAATGACGTAATCAATATCTGCTGGTTTTTTTACTTCAAAAATTGCTCTTTTAAATCTAAGAACAGCAAGACCATTGATACCGACAGTTCTCATTGTAGCATAAAGACACGACAAAACAATTTTAAATTGTCCGAATATGTCGCTCATGGTGTAAAATTGAACTTGCTACAGTTAATACAATTGTGTAGTTATATTTGCAGGTTAAAAAAAACAGAAAATAGAAACAATTAAATCAAAATAATTTCTCGTTAACAGGAACCTGCCGAATAGGGCGTCGCGTTGTCTTGTAAAACATCGGCCCTGTTGGTCTACGGGAGAAGAACTAAAGAGAAGAAAAGTCAGCTTCCTTACGTGAATCGCAATCTATTCAGGTAAAGATCAGGCATGAGACACAGGATTTAACATTTTTATCAGTGTTTTTGATCGCGAATGAGTCCATTCAGCGTACATCTATCCAAGAAATCTCTAAAACATTTACCAAATTGTTATGTAGACGTTACCTGAATCAAGTAAGTGATTTATGAGAGAATATCGGATTATGCATATCCTAACATCAACAACATTATTTGTGTTGTCAATTGTATACGTCAAAAAAAATCTGAATGATATATACTCTGCTATTTAACGTGGGCGTCTGAAATATCTGATACTTCGCCTTCTTGTTGTAGGAAACTTATTTTTTTTATTACAATTATGAGAAAAGGTTAATATACAGTTTTAAAATGCTCTTAAATGTCAGTTTGTGGCTATAAAATTATATAAACAATAATCACACATTATTATTATTTAATGCTATTCTATCATCTCCTACCAATCGCGTCCTCGGGTGGCGGATAGAGGAAAGACCTTTAGATATAAAGGTTAGCCGTAAATATTAAATAAGCGACCGCGGACCAACTGGTTTGCTATCATGGAGGGTGAGGTGGGGTATCCCCTGGTAAGGATACTCTTTAAAAAATGTCTCATAAACCCAAGGAAATGACTGAAAAAAAAGCGAACATAGAGCGCTAAAACTCTAAACCCGGTCAGATGAGACCGTTAGCTAGAGATAGCAATTCATCTAGAAGAGAAAACTCTGGAAAAAAAAACAACTGCTGCCTTGCAGATGGTCTTGGCTGACCAAAGGCTAGGGAAGCACATCCAGAAAAACACCTGGCTGATGTCGGAGACCACGGGCCAAATGGCGCAAAACTTGTGGCACGCAAGTACTCAAAAATTGATGGAGGAAATGGATGATAACAAATATAAATGTGGCGTCCTGCCTGTGGAATCCCGCCGCAAGGTAGGGTGCCGGGCTCTCCGCCTCGAAGGAGCCCACCCGAACGAGCTGGTGGTTATATGGTGGACTGAGCCAATTGACAGCCACAGCGCAATACATCACGGATATAGGGCTTGTGGTCTAAATCCTCCAAAAAGATTTTGAGAACGCAGAAGAAGATGAAGAAGAAGAGAGATAAGTAAAAACTCATTTCGAAAAATTATAGTTTGTTGTGATTTTCGTTGATAATATACGTGTTTTTCAAGTTGACACCATCTAAAACAAATAAGTTGGTTGCACCAGATATCCACTTCATCTTTCTGTCGCTCCGGGAGCTGAGGATTTCTTTCCACAGTGTGAGTTCCATTAAAAGGAGCAACACTTGAAACACAATATGAAGAAACTGACGTGCCCCACACGATGATTTCGCTAATTAAGTTTTCATCTGCTGTTGATAATTTTAATAAAACTGATTATCAATATTTATTTCTATCAATGACAGATCCATTTTTCTCAATCTTCAACTATCGTGTCTATTCAGTGTAATTATGATCAGAATTACAATTTCATGATTAAATATTTCAAAAAATTAAAATATATTTGGTGAGTTTTAACTTAAATCTATTTGTTAAAACATGTGTGGCTGCTATTTAAAACCCCTCAGCTATGGCTTTAATAAACACAGGGCTATCGCTATTTGACACCAGAACAACCTCGGATCATCTACAAATAGAACTTGGCACTAAGAAACTGTCTACGCGTCCTGTGAAACATTAGCAAGTAAAAATTTTAACTCGCAATAAAAACTAAACAGCTCCCTCCTCTACCTTTTAAGTTTTTGGCAATCCTAATTTACTCTCATGTTAAACCTTTCAATCCACATACGTTCTTTGTATTGCTATTCATTAAAAATATAATAGTATCAAGACAAGCGTATTGACTTTCCCTATATTTCCACCAATAACTTTAACTATGACTGGTGTGGAACCTAAACAAATCCTGACCCAATTTTATTGACACGATCTTTTAAATCAGTGATTCCCAATATGTTTTGACCCATGGACACCTTTTTAAGGTCAAAACTTGCCCACGGACCCCCAAGTGAAATAACTACATACATGCATAGTAAAAAAATTCCAAATCCAAAAATTCCAAATTCTGATGAAGAAGTATCTATTTAAAATATAACACTTGTTTTTAAAAATGTTAAACGATTAATGACTTGGATTTAGTTGGAGGAACGTGATACGATTTTATGAGTGTATTTATGTCCAACTCAATGTATGTGATAAGTAATCGCAAAACCCCACGAGCATTAATGTCTAGTGGGTTTTTTGTGATGAGGTTTATAGCGGTATTGAACCATTGTTCTACCAAATAGGAAGACAAGAAAGCAGTCAAAAACTTCTGTACCCTAACTGTGCATGATATAAAATTTGGAGCTGTTTTCGTAACCAGAATTTGTGGTATCCTTGTTCAAACTGTTGTTTTTAAGTTCTTAATTGGTGGATATTTAAAAAAAGCTGCTCCTGTATTAATATGGATTTATCTGTGTTTCGGATATGCGTTTGCCCATGCATAAAAGGGTTCAACTGCCAGTCGAGAATAACCAGGTGAAGAAGGTCTTTAAATCTTTAGTTCATAATGCATGAATAGCCGTTAAGTGTTGACAGAAAGCAAGCAAATTTGTATCTCTATTTTTTAATTTCGAAAGATTTGAAAACTGACAACACCTCTATTTCCCAAGTTTTGTTTGTACAGAACTGACAACATCTCTATTTCCCAAGTTTTGTTTGTATAGAAAAAGTTTTCCAACAAACACAGATATTACGCTCGTAGTTTTGATTAAATTTAATTGATCACCTTGTAGTTTCAAATTAGTTTCGTTAAATTTGGCAAATAAATCCTTCATAAAGGATATGTCATTTTTGAGTTAATTGTGACTCAAATCAATGTCTTTGTTAGCCAGGAATTCCAACTCTGAACCAAAAGGAGCAGAAAATCGATATAAATATGCACTTTTTGATAACCAACGTACTTTTGTGTGAATTATTTAGAGATTATAGGCTTTCTTAACTTTCCAAACAAAGTTGAGAAAATAATCTCTCAATAAAGGCATTCCTTTTGATTTTATAAACTGCTCTAATGACATAATCTGGAGATCCATGAAAAATTTCACTAAGATTTTTTTAGAATAAATGATGTCAATCAACAAAAACAATGTACTGAATATACATTCAGTACACCTTATTTTTAGTATACCAGAAAGTCAAGGGTATAGCTTTAACTTTAAAAAATCATTTTAATTTAGTAATAAATAACGTTACACCTTTCGTATCCGTTTCCAAACATTTAGCCATACTTTAAATTTTCAACAACTCAGTATTGCCGTTGTAGCAGGCCAGATTAAACCCCCGACCATATATACCCGGGTATAATTGGGCCTAGGCCAGAATATACCACGGGGGTTAAACTGGCCTGGGCCATAATATAACCCGGGGGTTAAACTGGCCTAGGCCAGAATATACCCCTTTGACAACATGAGGATATATAGTAAAAGATGAGTGAATGACTATTTAGACATTCTATTGGAGTTTTAGCTTTTTCAGAAAACTTAAACTCGTTTCTTAAGTAGTCAAGGTGTTTTATTTACGATCAAATAATAACAATAATAAAGCAATTTCTTTTATTACGATGTCTGATAGGACGGTCACTTTTTATTGAAAGTTACAGTCTACACAAGTAAAGATGGAATCAGCAATTTTTATTTTTATTTTGTTGGTGTCTTTAAAAAAAAAAATAATTTGACTTATTCAAGCAATACATGAATTGATAATTAAAAAAAATAATTGAAGTGTGATAGGGACTATAGTTGTAGATTTTCAAACGCTTGCAAACATTTTTTCCCTGTACCTCGATTATTATTCACATCATTATGTTTAATTAGTTTGAGTATGGCAATAAAGATCTTTTTAAAATTTTTGAAATAAAAATTTCATGGCACCTTTCCCTCTTTTAAAATCTATCTGAATATATGCAGACATGCAAAATAATTTAAAGAATAGGACAAGACTAAGAGTGTGGGAAACATCATTTTACATACCCAATGTTGCTTGTTGTATTTCCAAACCTTTATCTGTAGCTCGGTTTGGCTTCGCTGCGTCCTAAGACATTCGAAAGAAACTTTTGTTTCGGTAGCGCAAATTATTTTAATTTTTAAATCAGCGCAATTCATATTTACCCGTTTTACTCTTAAAACACTACGGCTGTCATCCTTATTGGATTTTGTCGATGTTGGATTGTCCGCATTCATCTATAGTTATGAAGCACGGATTGCGTTCCGTTTAATCTGCATTCAAAATAACATCTTACCTCGTCGTGCCATATTATTTTATTTTGAGCAAGGGAAGAGTTAAACTAAAGAAAATATGTTGACTGACAAAATAATCAGAAACACCTACACTGTCAGCAACCTAAAAGTTTACAGCAATAAACAGGGTTCTTAACCCGATCAGTGCTCCGATGATTCTGTTAAATGTACTGTCAATGAAAGACTACAACTAAAGGAACAAGAAAGCACAGGTGAAGAAACGGACATCATTGTGATACAATCTTTCTTAAAACAAATGCAGATTAGGACTTTTAACCCTCTAAAAAATATAAAGAGGAAAGCGTATTACCACAACTCTTGGCTTTACCTTTGACACGTTTGTATATTATGGCTGCACTTGAGATCTTGAACAACAAAAATATTCATATCAAAGAAATAAAGGTAAGGGCGGTTATATCAGGGCCATAAGCTACATTATGACAGGAACAGAGGACAACCACATCCTCCTCAGAGATAAAGTAATTCAACACATGAATACTGGCATTACATAACAACTACATGACTAATTGGATGAGCAAATTTATGACGTCATCAACGCGTCTTTCAGATCCGTGTTTTTGTCAAGCACTTCCGAATCTAAGTTTTACAATAAAACTTAAGGAATTAATATTCGTTTTATGTTAGCTCACAAGCTGAAATTTTTATAAACTGCCTTGTTCTTTTTTATAAAAAAACCAACAAACTTGGCGTAGGTAAATTCAGTTAGAAGTAGAAGATTTTAATTTATCTTAGAGATATAAGTTGTCGTGTGCAAGTCTTTAGGCGTGTTTCAAAGCCTTCGCTAATCTCCACCCCAAAACGCTAATAGAAACGTTTAGTTACAAAGTCTTTTATTGAATAACTTTTAGACACTTTTATTATTTTGAAATACAGATTGAACCTTTTTGTATGTTTGTGTATGGGAGGAGAACCTTAAATAATTAACGGAGAATTCATGAGGTTAAACGAAAGAGACAAATAAATGACAGGTTGAGCGATGGGTGAAAGAAATGAAGCTAGACAGAATTAGAGAAGTAGATAGTATGTTACATATACGTATGTTTACATTCAGGGAGGTAGATAGTGTGTTACATATACATATGTTTACATTAAGAGAGGTAGATAGTGTGTTACATATGCATATGTTTAACTGGATATATTTCCTGGTAATGAACAGGTAGCATTAGTAGAGTTTGCTGTTAAGTCAATCACATCATATTAAGAACCAGTGCGAGGATAGGGAAAAGGTAATCAAGGAGGGGGCGCGGCGGTCAAAGTGTTAGTGCGCTGCGGCACCAAAATTCTAAAATAAAATTTTTAAAAAAATCGGTCACGGGTTCGAATCCTGGTGCTGGCGCCCCTACGGGTAGATGCTCGTTAAAACCTTGGCTGGTAGTTCATCTAGGAGAAGGAAACTCCGAATACAAATACTCCGCTGCCTTGCAGCTATATCTGCCTTGCGGGAAAGGCTAAGGGAGTAAACCCTGAAAGAAAATCAGGAAATGGAGCACCTTATGTACATACCGACAGCTCATGCGACGCCAATGGCAACCAAGCTGCATCGACGCAAGTCGTTCCCTTGGTTACACCATTGACGTGGAGAGGGGGGATATGCTGTATGGGCAGCAGCTAATTCTCCATAATACCCACCCAGGCTTGCATCACCTCTGGAGAGGACACTCCAGCGTCGCCGCAAGGTGTCGACAAAACACGGGAAGCAGCAGTTACCGGTTATAAGCCAAAGCTCAATTGACGTAGAGCTAGGTGCCAGGGGCTGCTTCCGACTGTGGGAGAGACTACCAATGTCTCACTGGACAGCTACCGCCCGCCCCAAACTGGGCAGCCCCCAGTCAAATAGGTGCTATCCCGTCATGGCCTGCCTTCTCCACTGGGTGCGTGGAGATTAGTGTACCACTCAACAAGTGGGCCACTAAGCCCTGCACTAAGAAATATAAAAAAGAAAAAGCATACCCCAGCTCTTCGAATAGCTAGCTGGAACGTGAGGGCTATGTGTCCCGGCATCACTGATGATCTGCAGTCCATAAACGACACACGGAAAACAGGAATAATTGATAGAGAACTCAAAAGGCTGAAGATTGACATCGCATGCCTTCAGGAGACCAGGCTCCCAGACAACGGTTCACTCAAAGAGGCCAATTACACCTTCTGGCAAGGCAGACCAAAAGACGAACCTAGACAGCATGGTGTAGGTTTCGCTGTTAAGAACACTCTTCTACCATCCATTGAACCCCCGTCATCAGGCACAGAGAGGATCCTCACTCTAAGTCTCAGAACAACTGCGGGCCCAGCAAACATGCTTAGTGTGTATGCCCCAACACTCTATTCAACTCCGGAAGAGAAGGACCAGTTCTATGGAGCGTTAGACCAGGCAATAGCCAGCATCCACAAAGACGAGGCAATCTATCTCCTAGGAGATTTCAATGCTAGAGTGGGGAGCGACCACGAAGCCTGGCCCACCTGCCTTGGACTATTTGGAAGAGGAAAGTTAAATGAAAATGGACAAAGGCTTCTGGAATTGTGCTGCTCACGAGGCTTGTGTGTGACCAACACTTTCTTCAAGTGCAAGGATATACATCAAGTATCTTGGAGACACCCTCGATCCCACCAATGGCACCAGCTGGACCTCATTATCACCAGGCGTGCACAACTAGCTAGCGTCCTACTCACTCGCAGCTATCACAGTGCCGACTGTGACACGGATCATTCCCTTGTCGCCAGCAAAGTACGAATAATGAGGAAAAACTCGTACCACACAAAGAAAAAGGGAAGTCCACGCATCAATACCTCCTGCATGAAAGACCCTGCGATAGCGCAGCTGTTCAAAGACAAGGTGAAGGAAAGTCTCTCAAAGATGTCCCCATGCGTCACCATTGACTCCAAATGGACGCA
>MUZC01001695.1:16117-48719 GCA_002072015.1 Radix auricularia
CTCGCACCAACACTCTTCGCAATATTCTTCTCTGTACTTCTTCGATACGCATTCAAGGATAGCAGTGAGGGAATCTGGTTACATACCAGAGCTGATGGAGGACTTTTCAACACTGCCCGCCTCCGAGCCAGACCAAAACGATGGATGTCCTAATTCGAGAGCTACTATTTGCGGATGATGCAGCACTAACAGCACATACAGAATCTGGTTTGCAACAACTCGTGCCAAGCTTCTCTAAAGCCTGCAAAGAATTTGGTCTGCAAATCAGCTTGAAATAGACAAACATCATGGCCCAAGACACTCGACACCTCCTACCATAAATATCGATAATGAAAACCTGGAGGTTGTGGACAGCTTCACCTACTTGGGATCCAAGGTCTCTAATACACTGTCCATTGAAGAAGAAATAAACAGCAGAATTGGCAAGGCAGCTGCAACAATGGCTAAACTAAATAAGCGGGTCTGGCAAAACACCAAGCTAACGGAGAAAACCAAACTGTGCGTCTATCGAGCCTGTGTCATCAGTACACTACTATATGGGAGCGAGACATGGACCACTTATACATCACAAGAGTGCAAGCTTAACAGCTTCCATTTGAGATACCTGCGTCACATCCTTGGTATTAAATGGCAAGACAAAGTGCCTAATAGTGAGGTCCTAACGCGTGCCAATACCCAAAGCATGTTCTCAATTCTTAGTGAAAGACGCCTGAGGTGGCTAGGACATGTCAAAAGAATGAGAAGGCCCTCCTATATGGTGAACTTGCTTAAGAAAAGAGGAAAACAGGTCGCCCACGTTTGCGATTTAAAGATTTCTGTCAAAGGGACATGAAAGCAGCCAAAATACGTACAAGCGACTGGGAGTGTAAGGCAGAAGACCGATCTACGTGGCGCACAGTTGTCAAAGAGGGCGTCATAGTAGCCGAGGAGCGAAGAATGGAGGAAGCTGTAGACAGAAGAGCTAGGAGAAAGGCCAAAACATTTGGAAGCACAGAACTCGTGTGTAAAAACTGTGGTAAAGAACTGCACAGCCACTCGAGAAAATGCAATCCAACCAAACGGTGATGCACCATCGTCTCGCGAGACGGAAGGATGCCGATATGCATATGTTTACATTCAGAGAGGTAGATAGTGTGTTACATATACATATGTTTACATTCAGGGAGGTAGATAGTGTGTTACATATACGTATGTTTACATTCAGGGAGGTAGTGGTTTAGGCAAACCAAGATAGAAAATAAAAAAGAAGCTTGTGTTTCAGGGTACGGGCGTGGGCATAAATGGACAAACATAGAGTCTTAGAGAGAGGTAGAGAGAAAGACAAAGAGAGAGAGAGAGAGAGAGAGAGGGAGTGAGATAGAGAATGAGATAGAGAGAGGGAGAGATAGGGAAAGAGAGAGACCGAGAAAGAGAGAGGGAGAGTGAGAGAGAGAGGGAGAGATAGAGACAGAGAAGGAGAGAGAGGGGGAGAGAGCTAGGGAAATAGAGAGAGAAATAGAGAGGGGAGAGAGATAGAGGGAAAGAGAGACAGAGAGAGAGAGGGAGAGAGACGGAGATAGAGAGAGGAAAAGAGAGATATTGAGACAGAGAGACAGGTAAAGAAAAAGAGAGAGAGAAAGATAGAGATATATATAGAGAGAGAGAGAGAGAAAGAGAGAGACAGAGAAAGGAGAGAGAGAGGGAAAGAGAGAGAGAGAGGGAGTGAGAGACAGAGAAGGAGAGAGAGGGAGAGCTAAGGAAAGAGAGAGACCAAGACAGAGAGAGAGAGAGAGAGAGAGAGAGGGAAAGATAGAGACAGAGAAGGAGAGAGAGAGGGAGAGAGAGCTAGGGAAATGGAGAGAGAAATAGAGAGGGGAGAGAGATAGAGGGAAAGAGAGACAGAGAGAGAGGGAGAGAGAGGGAGAGAGATAGAGGAAAAGAGAGATAGTGAGACAGAGAGACAGGTAAAGAAAAAGAGAGAGAGAAGATAGAGATATATAGAGAGAAGGAGACAGAGAGAGAGAGAGGGAGAGAGAGACAGAAGGAGAGAGAGAGGGAGAGAGAGACGGAACCAGAGAGACAGAGAAGGAGAGAGAAAACGGGAGAGAGAGAGAGAGGGAGAGAGAGACAGAGAAGGAGAGAGGGGGAGAGAGCTAAGGAAAGAGAGAGACAGAGAGAAAGAAATAGAGAGAAGGAGAGAGAGGGAGAGAGACAGAGAAAGAGAGAAAGGGAGCGAGAGATAGATGGATGCGATAAACAAACAAGTTTATTTTCTTGTAAATTACGTTAACTTATGTTACCTTCCATTGTTTTGCATTACGCTAAACGTAGAATACAGAGAAGAAAAGATGAACCGTTTTACAAGACAGGTTTACAATTTTAGTAGACAGGTATACACTATTACACGAAAGGTGTACAATCAATTTTACAAGACAGTTTTACAATAGAGACCATTTACACAGTTTAAAAAAATCCTTTTTTTTTACGAGAGATAACTAAAAGTATGTTCATTATAATACGCATCGCACGACATTCCAAAAATCAAATGTTTTCGTTATGTTTTATATATAAAGGATTTTTAGGTAAAAAAACACTACAGTCTGCCTGCTAAATTTCAGCTCTATTTGATCACTGTAAAAGGTTTATAAAAATATGTTTAATATAATGCGCACCACAATACAGATTAGCATAAACATTTACAGATCGGGAATATATATTTTTTTTAAAAGTATTATCTATTATATAATGCGCCTAAGCGCGTCCGTCAGTGTGAATCCCTTATGCCCCGCAACTCTAGATTTTTAAAAAAAAATTTCTTTGAAAATATAGACATAAAATGATAATGATTTTGGTTTTGAGATTAACAAAACGTGTGGTGTAGCGCGCCGTAAATTAATGTATACTGTGACGTCATGGATCTTTTATTAGATTAAATTGGGAAAATGGAACAATTTTTAATGTGCGTGAGTGTGTTCATGTGTGTGTGTGGGTCTGTGTGTAGGCCTACGTCTGTGTGTGCGTGTGAGTGTGTGTTTGTATTAGTTGTGAACTAACGATTGATTTTATAGACTGCTAAAAATGACATTACAGATTGAAAAGAACTTACCAGGACTTTCTAAGAAGAAAATGGTTTATGTATAGTTAAAATTGTGCACTGGACGACTAAATATTCCGTTAATTTTATGAACACAACAATCCGCCAATGCGTGCTTCGTATTAAGCGCTTAAATAAATGTCAGTTTTCTTTTTAAGTCTATAAACTTACTTTTTAAAAATCAAATCCCTACAGGGGCCGTTTATAAAGAACGTCACTCCCCAGAGGGGGTGAGGGGGTGTAAGAAAGTGTGACAGGGGGAGGGGGGTGTCTGGCCATGTGTGACGTCACAGTGTTTTATGTTAAATTTTAATTATTTTGTTAATAAAATATATATTTTTGTACGAAAGTTTGACGTACTTTAGGGGGGGGGTTTCCGAGATTTGTGACAGTTTGTGACAGGGGGGGGGCAAAATGGTAAAAAATAGNCGGCCCCGACTTAGTAAAATGTTATGTATTAAGACAAAAAAATAATAAGTTATTTTATAAGTTGAAAAAACTTACAATGCAAAATAATAATAATTATTATTATTTTTAAATCTTAAATCTAAATACGAAGAAAAATAATCCGTTTATCCTAGAGAAACTAATATCTGCAAATTTAGTGAATTGTTATTTTTCTAAAACAGAGCGTGAAACGATTATGAATGACATAATTATCAAACTTACATGTTAATTTAAGTTTTTATACATCTACGTATACAATCGGATGGAGACAAATTTTGTACGGGCTTATAAAAACATCAACATTACATAAAATTAAATTTCTAAATAGAAAAATGCACACGGAACAGCACTTGAAGTATTTAATAAGTGATTTGTCATAAAAACAAATTGCAAATAATTTTTAGGTGTCTGATTTTTTTACCTTACGTGTTTACCTAATACAAATGAGTGTTTTGAATCGATTTCTCTATGAACTGACATCAAGAAAAATTGCATTGGAAGTAATCGGTCAGGGATTTAAATAAGAAAATGGAATATGTATAGGTGTTAAATACACTGGTTGTAGAGTGAGGCTAATAAGTGGAATAGTTATTTCTATTAATGGGGGCACCTTTGTGAAATATTTGAAAGGTGCTATTCATTTGTAGGGGCATGAGTTAATAATATTGCCGAACCCTGGGTGGCAACAACAATATTACTTAGCCACTGATAAATTCTTTTTACAAAGCTTAATTTAAACAAGCAGGGTAAATTTAAGCCAAAACCTTGCGATTTAACGTCCGTCTTAAAAAAAAAAAATAGAATATACCAAATCCCCTCTACCCAAGGCATCTATTTTACTTACGTATTTTGAAGCTCAAAAAAAAAAAAATTACACACATTTTCCCGAATAAAGGTAATTTATAAACAGTAAAGGAGTGGATGTTGTGGATTAACAATAAAGCTTCTCTTTAAAAAATAATAATAAAATAAATAAATAAATAAAAAACAACATATGTGGAATATTTCTAGAATGGCATGGTACCTGCTTCGGTTAATAACTGTAGAGTTGTCTATTGGTGCAAGTGTGTGTGTGTGTGTTGGGAGGGTATATGGGTGAGTATAAGTGTTTTGGTTATTTCTATGTCTTCTGATGTTGAGCCTCTAACAAGATTACCAGTATTTATCTTGCAAAACAATTCATTCGTGTTTGAATTTACGTCTTGACTGTGTTTTCTTTATTGTAAGATATTATAAATTGTTGGCATCAGAAAACATTACATTGCAAGCTGGTATATTTTTTTTGTTGATAAATCAGTCAAATTTATGCAAGCGAATAAAAACATTAAATTCCTAGAATTAAATTTATAAATGGAAAATGCACACAGAACAGTTTTTGATGCATGAAACAAGGGATTAGTGACTGTAGCAATAAAAGTGTTTGTGAGGTTGAAGATTTATTTTACCAGTTGCTTCAATAGTTAACATGATTTTTTTCTGGAAAGATTGCTCCATAAACTGCTCCAAAGGAATATATGGATAATAAAAAGATCGGTACTATTAGAGAAGAAAAAGAATAAAATGTATTGAATTGCATGTGGCTAATATATAACACTGGTATGTTTATATTGAGTTGTAAATTTGTTACCTTTTTTAAAAAACACTTTTTAGTGCTGTCGGGGTGAGTCAATAATATCCTGAAGTGCATAAAAACTTTAGCATAGTCACCGCTGTATACTTTTTGAATAACTGAAACTAAACTCGCAGGGTAAATTTTAAGCACAAACCTTACGATTCAAAGTGTATCTTTAAGACAAATAAACCCCATATTTACATATTTTCGGCATTTTATATTCACATAATAAATATAAAAAATTTAAATGTCTATTCATTTGACTAAGATCATGCTTAGTCTGGAAATAGAACGAATGTTTTTTGAACAGCTTTTCCCATAAAAAATGCAATCGTAAGAACAGGTATTTATGCATGTAACGAATGAAGAAACATCTATTAAAAAACTTGGGTAAATTTCTAGCACAATGCGGTTGCATCGCAAACGCTTCGTGTAAAAAGTAAAAACTGTAGGCTACTGTTCTTTAAAATGTAAATATATCTAGTGTAAAGAAATATCACGGGTATTACGACTTATATATAGGAACTTGCATCAGAACGTGGGTGTTCGGTCAAAAAAGCTCACTATAAACAACACATTTTGCGACAAACTGTTTAGATTTTATTAGATTAATATTATACATCAGCAATACAAATTGGTATAAAGAATGATATTTTATGTCAAGGACGTATCATGCGGTTTACTAAATGGCTCTTTTCTTTTAAACTCCATACTATAACCTTACTTTTTAAAAAGGGGTTTAGTTAACACCATTCTGTTTTTAAAATCAAATCCCTACATAGTAAAATGTTTTATATAAAGACAATAACAATAAGTCATTTTACAAGCTAAAAGACCCCGCAATAATAATAATAATAACAAAAAAGCTTACATGTAAATACAAAGACAAATTTACAAAGATTCTCTTAGAGGTACAAGTATCCGCCAATTTAGTGAATTGTTACTATTATAAAAAAAAAGAGCGGGAAGCCATTATGAATGAAAAAAAAATTATTAGAAGACCAATCTCTATGTCATTTTTTTAAAAGCAACATTGTGTTTTATTATTATTATTTATGTGAAAAGAAAATGTGTCTTTTAAACAAATAAACCATATTTTCCACGCTTTCAAAGCCTTAATATTCACAAATATTAACTGGCTAAAAATATACTGTTTGTCTTGAACTAATTTCATGCTTAGACTATGAAAAGGAAGATGTGTCTTTAGAGAGCTTTTTCCTAAAACCAAAGGAATCATATGGAAAGACATTGCTTTCATTTTATGATTCATTTGAAAATAAATTAAGCCTTGCCCATTAGAGTTTTAAAACTGTTAAACACATTCGTTATTCTGGTAGAGTATACAGAGAAAAGTATGCGTTAATAAAATTAAAATAAAAATACAAAAATGGATGGGTAATTTTCAAATTCATCATACTTTCTATTGTCTCTAATACAAATAACGTGATTATTATGGAGAATTGGTTTTAATGTATCGCTATACAAATTTCGTGATGCTATTAAACTCATCACTAAATTTGTATTGGAATTTGAGACTCAAAACGAAACATAGTTATTTTTTATTTTTATGCTGCCCACCCCGTAGCATAGCACGGGTATATTGCTCGTCTATTATATAATGCGCCTAAGCATGTCCGTCAGTGTGTGTGAAGTCGCTATGACCCGTAACTCTTGATTACTTTTTAAAAATTGAAAATATAGACGTAAAATCATAATGATTTTGGTTTTGAGATTAATTGATGTGGCATCATGAAGCTTCAATTATATTAATTTATGGGATGTTAATTTTTATGTTGATAATCCTAGTGTGTGAATAAGCATGTGTGCGAGTGTGTTCATAAGTGTGTGTGTGTGTGCGTCTGTGTGTGCGTGTGACTGTGTGTTTGTATTAGTTGTGAAATAACGATTTATTTCATAGATTGCTAAATATTGAAAAGACGTTACCAGGTAATGGTTTATGTATATTTAAAATTATGAACTGGATTATGAAAAATTCCGTTAATTTTATGAACACAAGTTTCTGCCGATGCTTTCTTCGTTGCTTCTTGAATAGAAGATAACGAGAAGTCATTGAATTTGACTTAAAAACTGTTAATGAGAAGATCAATCTCCAATAATTTTTTTCAGAGATGGTTTTACTTTATGTTTCATTTTAGAAGAAATGAACCCTTGCGCATTAGTTTGACGATTACTCGCTTGAATTGCCACGATGGAAAATAAACAGTGAAAAGAACTTATAGTCACTATTGAAATTGCATTATTTATAGTTATAATATGTAATTTGGGTAAGATCGAGGCTAATTGGCGCATATTTATTTTTAAAGAAAATGGAACCTTCCTAAAATTTTAAATTGTATTTTACAATAATAAAATCACACGAAGATGTGTCGAACTAATTTCTCTTAGTGACTGTTAAATAACTATAGAAATAAATGTGAAGAAATTATTTATTTGCAGACGAAATATCAATTTTACATTTTAATATATGCTTTTATACATCTATGTATATAATCGGATGGAGGCAAATTTTAAACGGGCTTATAACAAGTCAAAATTACAGAAAATGAAATTTCTTAATAGAAAAATTAACACGGAACCGCTTTTGAAGCATTTAACAAGTGATTTATCATAAAAACAATTGCAAATATTTGTTAGGAGGAAGATGTATTTCTCTTAGGTGCTTACTTAATACAAGTAAGTGTTTTGGATCGATTTTATTATAAACTGACATTAAGGAAATTCGTATTGAAAGTAAACGCTAAGGGATTTTAAATAATAAAATGGTAAATGTATAAGCGTTTATACACTGTTGTAAGAGTGGGGTTAAATAGCGGAAATGTAATTTTTATAAAGAGGGGCAACTTTGTGAACTATTTGAAGAGTGCTTTTCATTTCTTGGGCCATGAGTTTATAATATTGTCGAGCCCTGAGTGGCACTATTTCTTAGCCACTGATAATATCCTTTTTGCAAAGATTAAGAAGACCAGCCGTGTAAAATTTTAAGCCCAAACCTTGCGATTCAACGTGTGTTTTTTAAAACCAATAGACCATATTCAAAAATCTCCCCAACCCTACGCATCCCAATCATATAAGTATTAAACAGCTCAATAAAAATAAATATATTTTGTCCTACATAAACGCTATGCATAAACTGTAAAGGAATGTATGTTGTGGATTAATTGGTAGATGAATGAAAAAGCTTACGTTAAAAAAGACTTATTGCTAGAATAATGCAATATTATGGTACGTGCTTTGGTTAAAATTGTAGAGTTGTCTATTGGTGCAAGTTTGTGTGTGTGTGTGGGGGGGGGGGTAGGGGCTATGTGCGTATGTGTGTGTGATTTGGTTATTTCTGTGTCTGCTAATGTTGCGCCTCTAACATGACAACCAGTATTTATCTTCTTAAACCACTCATATTTGTTTGATTTTACGTCTCATAATTGTTTTCTTTATTGTAATATATTATCGGAAAACTTATATTGCAGGCTGGTATGATTTTTTGATAAATCAGTGAACTTTATGCAGGCAAATAACAACAATAAATCCCTAAAAATATATATAAATAGAAAGAATTACGGACACTTCGACCCCGGACGATTTGACGCTGTCAGTTCGACCACAGGACGTTTCGCTCCAGGACGATTCGTCCCCAGGACGATTCGTCACCAGGACGTTTCGACCCCATGAAGTTTCGACCCCAGGAGGTTTCGACCCCGGTCGGTTCGACCACGGATGGTTCGACCCCGGGCGATTCGATCCCGGGCTATTTGACCCCGGACAGTTCGACCACAGGACGTTTCGACCCTAGGGTGTTTCGACCCCGGACGTTTCAACCCCTTTCTATCTACACCGTAGAAATTTATTATTATTTTTTGTATATATACTTTTTAAAATTTAGTTTTTGGTATAAAAATAATTCAGCATAATAGTATTATGCATTAAAAATTAAATTCAGTTTGAAATGCATGTAGTTATTTGTAACGTTTAATTTACGATGATTTGAAAAAGTACGTACACGTATAACCAGTCAACATTCATCGTACATTCATGATTGTGATAATTGCGCGATTCAAAACCTATCTAAATCCACCCCAAATCAAATCCAATGTAATTGGGCAATAAAAAGGCAATGTGATCATATCGTACTTTCTCAAGGTGCCTACATTCTCGCTGCACCCCCTCCTCACTTTATTTACCTTTCCCATAACCTTCACCAGCACACGGCACACGGGGTGATGTGGTGAACACTGAGTCAGCCTTTGTAACATGTTTAAAAATACTGACAACTTTGAACGTCTTATTAAAATAAGTATTTCTGCGAGTGAGGTCTTCACGTGTTAAGGAACACAAGAAGTGAATTGAAGGGCGCGTGTTTGTAATGGTTCCAACGCCTGCGAGGTGCATTGTTCAGCTTATCGACATTTGTTAAAAAAAAATCATATAATTTTGTTATCACAGTGAAAATCTTTGAGCCACTTAAATATATACATCTTTAAAACCCAATTTAACGTAGGTCGTTTTTAAGTGTGTTTGGGATAGGAGTTGTTTTTAATTTCTAATTCATAATATACCAAAAATTAATTAAAAATAATAATAGTAATTAAATAACACATTATAATTAAAAATGAAAAAAATCTCAGTTTAGAAACGAAAGGGTCGAACCGACCGGAGTCGAAGCGACCTGGGGACGAAATGTCCTGTGGTCGAACTGCCAGGGTCAAACCATCCGGGGTCGAATCGTCCATGGTCGAAGTGTCCAACCACCAAATAGAAAATACTTTTGTCACAACTAAAGTAAACCAGGCGGGTACATTTTCAGCTCAAGCCTTGCGATTTAAGGTGTTACGTTAAAACAAATTAACTCATACATACCTTAATTTAGCATCAATATTTACATAATTAATATCTGGCGCATAAAAATCCTATTCATTTGACTAAGGCCATGCTTAGCCTATGAATAGAAATAATGTTTTGGAGAGCTTTTCCCATGAAAAAAGTAAACTTAAAACATGTATTTTACTCTAAGACCTAACGGATGATGAAACATACATTTTAAAAAATTGGGTACATTTTTCGAACAATGCGGTTGCATGACATACGCTTCGGGTAAAAACTGTTCTTTAAGGTGTGAATATATCAAGTGTAAAGAAATATCACGGGTATTACGACGTATAAATAGGATCTAGCATAAGAAAGTGAGTGTTATGTCGAAAAAACACACTGACAACAACTCATTTTGTGCCAAGTTATTTTGAGTTTATTAGATGAATAGTATACAACGGGAATAAAGATTGATATAAAGTGAATTGTTTCTATTAGAAAAAATGTGTGTGAATATTTAATGATTGACATAAAATTTATAAGGATATCAATTTCTCACCATTTTCTTAAAAATCAGCATTGTTCTTATGTTTTTATTCACGTTAAAGGAACACGTGCCTTTAAAACAAACAAACTATATTTTCCACTCTCCCCAAGCCACAATATTCACAAATATTATCTGGCTAAAAATATCCTAATCGTCTTGAACTAATTTCATGCTTAGACTATAAATGAAATGGGTGTTTAGCGAGCTATTTCTAAGAACCAAAGGAATCATGTGGAAAGATATTGTTTTCATGTTTTGATTCACGTGAAAAGAAATTTAGCCCTGCCCGTTAGATTTTTGTAACTGTTAACGACATTTGTTATTCTGGTAGAGTATATTGCATGCGTTATTAAAGGGGTTCGAGCATGGTGAAAGAAAGCCATCAATCGATCTGAATGGAAGGATGGGGTTGTTTCAACATACGAAAAAACATACCAAAATACTACATCACTGGGAATCACGTGACGTCATTCAATGGGAAACCAAAAGCTCTGCTCTCCTGTTGTTCAGTTCCAGCTTTGTTGCTGTGTCACTGATGTATGTTCGTGCGTGTCACGTATGTTTTCATAACCGTGTAGTTGGTTCGGTGTTGGTGTCCTAAATTCGTGAATATTTTCGTGAAAACTTTAGACAAGTGTACTTGTAAGGCTATGGCTTCAGGTAAATTAATAACCAATCGCCTAACTCGAAAAGTGAAGGTTTACATTTTTATACATATTTTTCACCTATTTTATTCTTATATTTCCACTTATTTTTATTATTATTATTTTTTTTAATGTTTAATTTTAAGAATCCTAAATTATTTTTCTGAATTTTTTTTTTCCATGATATTTTCAGTGTTTACCCACCCCGGAACGGATTAATTTCGTATCTTTAGGTACTACTGTAATTCGACAATATAAATTAGGAAGAGGTTAACGAGCGATTATTGTCGTGGATTGGCTTTTGTAGTTTAAGTACCTCAACAGCAGGATGTTGTGTCTAGAAGCTATTCAACGAGTGTGAGATTCTAATCTTTAAGAGCTTAAATAAAGAAACCAACACAATGTGTCGATTTGTTGAGTCTTGTTTGTGATCGACATGATTTGAGTATAGTCAAGTCAATTTACAGATTCTAGGCGATAAATCTAAAGTACATAACAGCTAAATTGTAGGCTATACAGGGTTCGTTAAGTTAATTAAAAAAAACATACATCTTATCTTTATAACTGTTAATTACTGTAGGGCTGGCAAAGATTAATTTAATTTTAATCGTTAACTTTTGAAAAAATAACGATTAATTTCCTGAAGTTATCATTAATTTCGATTAAAGCCAAAAATGTCAAAGGAAATAACAAAAACAGGTATTTGAGATTTTTTGTTTTATTGAGTTATTATCCCTGTCTCATTAACATGGAAAATATATTTTGAACTTTGAAAACTGATATGGACTGTTTGTACTATGTTTCTCTGCGATACAGATCCTGTGATCTGGGCTTTTATATTGTTTAATAATTTTTTTGGTATAAATTAAAAAAAAATATTGTAAATATTTTCTTAAATTTTAATAGAAATTTTATCGATTAAAATTAGAAAGTTGTTCTAAATATTATTAGCTATCGTTTGGCGTTTGTTTCAACCCGATAGCTGATATGGTTGGCGAGAAATTCACAAAATACTGATATTTTTGGGGGTTGTTTTGGATTTTCCAGGAAATCCAGTAAACTTTTTTCGGTATTTCATTGGCCCTTGCACATGCCCGAGACCTCCTTAACATAGTTGCAAAAGAACCTAACCCTCTATCTGGTATGGTTCAGGAGGAGTTGCACGATCATGCGTTACAGACATTTTCAAACATATCATCATAAACGTAATTTTTCCCATTCGATATTTCGTTATAAACAGTTGTTTTATTTTTGTCTTTAAAAAAAAAAAAAAAAAATCTTTTTAACATCAGTGAGAAATACTAAACTGGAAGTGCTACTGTGCTATTGCCAAATCTCGCCCAAATCCAGGCAAAATTGAACTGGAGCCGAAGCTGGAGTCGGATTTGTAAAAATGGCCGGATTCTAGATTTACAGGATGCGGATCCGAAATCCGGTACATGCCTAAATGAAACTGAACTCCTGAAATTTAGATACTGCAAGAACTTTGTCGTGGAAAGTGGATTTTAATGTTTTAGTATACTTCACACCTCAATGACACACGGAGTTACAATTTTAGTCAACAACTTAAAAAATGGAGCGCGGTTCTTTGATAATTAGTCAATAAATATTACAAATCTTATCTTCTTATCTTATTTTATATGTTACAGACGCTCCTTCTGTACAGAAGATTATTGCATCTTACGTTTATCTATGGTTTGTGTTTAGTCCCGTATTCTTATTAGAGTTTTAAATGATGATAAAGTGTTGGCTTTTCCTGGTTTCTTCAGGCAACCCATTCCACGCCTGAATACTGGACGGGAAGAAAGAAAACTTGGATGTGTTTGTTCTTGCCTACGGAATAAGAAAGGTGTTTTATCTTTATGTCTATCTGAGGGTTGTATTAAGTTATCTCTGTGTTTAATTCTAAATGAGAATTAGTCGCTTTATGTGTAATTACTAAATTACTCTTGGTTCTTCTAACCGCTAGTGTTTCAAGGTTTAATGATTTATTAATGGTGTTACTCTTGTCAGTTTTGAATATTCTACAGTAATAAATCTGGCTGCTCTTTTTTGAATTTGTTCTAGTTTATCAATATTTTTATTGTTGGATGTGTCCCAAACATAAGATGCATATTCTAGTATAGGTATAGTGAGATAGCATTTTAGTTATATATTTTTATTACATTTGTAAAAGTTTCTTTTTATAAAGCCTAAGATTTTGTTTGATTTTTTAATAACTTCATGGGGATTCCAAGATAGTTTCTCATTTATTATGACTCCTAAGTATTTTGCATCTTTAGTTTGGGTTAGTTCTTTTCCATGAATGAAACATTTTGAATTAATTTGTTTCTTTTTCTTTTTTACTCTTAGCAGTTGACATTTTTCTGGGTGGAAGGACATACTCCAGTTAGTTTCCCATTTTATTAATTCATCTAAGTCTTTTTGTAAAATTTTGCTAAATAAACTCA
Source organism: Radix auricularia (assembly GCA_002072015.1). NCBI lineage: Eukaryota > Metazoa > Mollusca > Gastropoda > Lymnaeidae > Radix > Radix auricularia. The sequence goes on from MUZC01001695.1 coordinate 29,712, forward strand.
TTCATTAATACACTAAATTCAACTCGATGTATTTTGATAAGAAAATACGGGATATAAAAGGAGATATAAACTTTAGACTTTAAGGTTTATAAATTTATATTTAAATGTATTACTGGATAATAGTACAACTGTGTTTCAACTAATTTTTGTTTGTTTGTTCTTTGTTTCATCAGATATCCGCTTGATCCTTCTGTCGCTCCAGGAGCTGAGAATTTCTCGCCACCATCTGATTGTCAATAAAAGGATCATCATCAATTTGAAGGAAAATATTTTTTCCAGACTTTTTTGACGCCTGAAATCAAATCTTTACGGTCAAGAAAATAAACTTGTGAATAAATATCATTCTTAATTTTTTTCCCGAGGCTGTTTGCCAGTGTCATCTACTTAAAAAAATTAAGACGGCTCTGAACGTAACTCGTATGGACTTATTGAAAAAAATGAATGATGAAGATACAACAAATAGACAAAAGACTATTTACACGTAATAGCTTAAAAATTCTCCAGATATTTGGTTTTGTTAGTTAGCGGCCTTAGCTAGAAGAAATCTGCAGGTAAATGTTGTTTGTAATTAAAACTAGTGCATATCATAGAGTATCTTTACAAAGAAATGTGCCACCTTTACTGGTTGTAAGGTATATAACAAAATCATTAGTTCCTTATTGGGGACGATGTTTAATTTCTATATGGCGAGTAGACTTACTTACTACACACATAAAAAGTAATTGATCTCCTTTTAATATATTTGAAACTTTTTGTTTATTCGGCTTAACACATTTAGATCTCTATGTAATTTTTTTTGGCCTTTGTGTACGGCCTAAAGAAGTTATCTGAATGTAAATGAGAGTATGTGTGAGTATGTGTGTGTATGTGTGTCTTTGTATGTTGTCAGTGCTTTTCAGCATTTCATTATTAAAAATAATAAATAAAACTTGACCACTTAAAATGATACAAAGTTACTGAATACATTTTGAGTTTAAAACTTTTATTCATAAATTGAAATACCCTCACTTTGCGCCTTGTTCGTTACGCACGTCACCACATAAAATTCGCTCTCTCTCGCCCCCACCAATCACACAATGACCTCGACTTTTAAACGTGTCCTAAATGAAAGGAAAATGAATGTGAAAACAATTATATTTTTTTTTCTAACCCTCTTTTGATGAGTGGATCCACATTCGGAATAATTAGATTATACGCACCTTTTGTATTTTATCCGAGCAACAAATGTTTGCCCACGCTAACGATTGAAGTAAATAGTATTGAAATATAGAAATAATGAGAACTTTTAAATTTATTATGAACATCAGCGTTTCCAGCTTTGCTTTAAAATCAGTAATATTATATTAGTAAGGAGCATTGTACAGAAGACGAAATAGCTGTTGTATACCCCGCGATGATTTCAACATTAACGTTTCCTGTTTTGTAGAGAAGGTTCTTATTTAAAAATACAACAAACATTTTTTTCCGTTTTTTTGGTGGTTTAGTCTAGATTTCATTATCGTTCATAGTGATTGGGGGCGACCACTGTCCCATGTTGACCTGAAAACAATAATCACGTTTTAATTTGTTGTTCTTCGTTCTGTTTTCTGTTTTTATTATTTTAATTTTTTTTTTATAATTGTAATCTTAACACGTCTTATTTAACAATTTTAAATGTATGCTGGACACCTGTTATTTGGTGAAACTCTTGTATAGATAAAAGGTAACGAGAGTGAGGACATCATTCGACGCCACTCAGTTTATATCGCTAAACACAGTTCAGTCGAGATGAAGCTCCTTGTTATTCTCACACTTCTTGGTACTGGGTCCCTGGCAGGCTGTGATGATGATGATACACCAAGAAAAGGTTGTAACAAAGTTTTTTTTATATTAATTTTTTTGAACCATCTAAACTTACAGGTTTTAATGTTTTCGTATTTTATGAATTTAATAATTAAAGATTTTTATTTATACCAGTCGTAACTCGTGCGGCTTAAAGATTTCTATTTATTTTGATTTACTATTGCTTTATAATTCGTATTCTTTAATTTCATTATAAAGTTTTTTTTACTTGCTATTTGGACACGTCTAAGCATAGAACTTGTTTTCCTATTATATTAGATTATTTTTTATAGTGAATGGAATTTTATACTGGCCATGAACCTTTACGCCTTATAGATTTCTAGTTTATATTATTTTTTAAATTTGCTTTATAATTAGTATTCTTAAATTTTACTAAAAAAATTTAAAGGACAACAATTATATTACATCACTTTTTCCCCTAACAAACATATTGCCAGAATAAAACTAATTTGAGTAAATGAGGAACTATGATGTTATAAATAAAAGAGTAGATTTTTAAAAATCTAAATATATAAACAGTTAAAGCTTGAGAAGAAAACTAACGAACAAAATTCAAGCTGATGAATTACTGCTTAGCTCTCCGGGAGCATGTCTTAAGAACATAGGCCTATGTTTTAGAGATCCATAATTATATCAATTTAGAACTTGAAAGCGATTTTACTTTTATCTCCACTTAAAACAACAATATTTTAAAACTCGTTATTAACACACGTTTCCAAATATATGTTTCTTAATAATATTTACTTGGAGTTTCAAGCTATAATTTTATACGATTTAAAGAATTTTTTTGGGGAACATCAGTGTAAGGAATACAGAAATGAAAAAGAAAGAATTGACTCTTATACGTTGCTAGACATTTAACTGAATGCTGAAATTACTGGTAACAGCAGATCAACGTAAACATATTCAAACATTTGTTCTTCTAATGTTTGTGTTTTGTGTGTGTGTGTGTGCTAGATTTTGAGTCTTACTTACATGTGTGTATGTGGGCTTAGATTTAAAGGGATGTTTGTGTCATAAGGTAGAAGACAGCTTTTTATTCTTTCCTGACGATTAAAAAAAAAACAACAAAAAACTTTTAAATAAAAATCAGAAACATCTTAAAGGGCTACATCACAATAAAATTCCGTAAGTAGGCTTAACTAGGCTGTTTTATTTTGGCCTATGATTATTACACTGTGGCCTACTGCCATATTGTCGGGAATTTAGGCTCTAGAGAATGTTTGGTCCTTTGTTTGGTTCTTTGAGGTGCCGCGGGTCTAACGGGCGAGTCCAGAGGTGCGAAATGTGACGTTCGAATGTTACCTCTTTTAAATTGGTAAGCAGGCAGTTCGAGTGGTATTTGAAAGGGGCTGACATTGAGAACGGGTTGAGCAGCGGATCAGGGAAGTGGGATTAGTGACCAGATATAGATTACGTCAACCCCCACCCCGTCTTATCTAGTGGAGGTACAGGTTGATTGACAGTTGACTTTCGGACATTGGGAGTTAGGGGGCGGAGTCTGACAGGTATTAGAGGGAACGCACGGACTCACATAGACACACACAGACATATAGACGAAGATAGTAATAGGGACTGAGTTAGGAACAGACTGAGGTAGGGACGAGAGTTAGAATAAAGATAGTTAAAGACGTTAAGGAATTGAACATAATTTATTTGTGCATTCTGTCTTGGCGTTTCAGGGTCTGAATACTAATTTACCAAGTGTGTGAAGATTAGAATAAAAGAGTGAGAGTAGATAAAGATAGTAACCCCAGAACAATCAAGGTTCTTTACAAAATTTTAATTGAATTTATTTCCATTCAGAACCATCAAAAAGGCTTCTGGTTTTCTTGTCTCTGTTCAGTGGACACTTCACCAATATTAAAGAAGCTGAACAAGAAAAGGCCAACGAGGGTGAACTAAAACATGACGTCATCAACATGACCATAAGATCCGTGTTTGTTCCAGCGCTTTCTAATGTAAGTTCTGATGAACCATGATAGGCATTTGTGTTTAGCTACGTCAAAACGCTTTGAAACGGAAACGGCGCTGCTGTGTAACATTGAATCTCATAAATATTTTTAGAAAGACAACTACCAGATAGAGTGACAGACGGAGAGAGAGAGTGAGATAAATAGATAGTTATATATATATTTGTTCTTGTGACTAATATCTCTTCTTTTTTCAATCTCAATTCTTCACTATCCACACTCTGGGTTACTTGTTGCTTTGAACCAACTCCAAGACTGAATGAACGATTATTACAACTTTATTGCTTCATCTAATAGACGTTTCACATACACCCTTATCTAAGTGTGTCTCCATTGTTCTGTCCATACCTGAGTCCCTCTACTATCTCGAGTGTGTCGTATCTCAGTCTCTGTGTCGTATCTCAGTCTCTGTTCCTATCCGTCCGAGTCTATTCCTATCTCCGTCTGACCGTGTGTGTAAGTTCTCATGAGTTCGTCCTCTCTATCACCCGTCATTCTCCGCCACTAAATTTCCCTTGTCCGAAAGTCAACTGTCAATCATCTAGAACAACCCCTAGATAAGATGGGGGTGGGGTCGTTTTGACGTAACCATCTCTGATGAGACCCCCACCCCTTACCTATTTCCCCCACCATACAGGCCAGATGGCATGTGTGTTCATCTACCCAGTTACGGCCCCAGTTCACACCTCGACCCAGTCCCTCGGACTCCCGTGGTTAACATCAGATCTAGACTTCTGGTCAGCCTGGTCAGTTGCCATCTACATAAAAGGACCCCAGGCGACTTCCGTGTCGCGCCGGCACTTTTTCCCAATTTAAGCGAGATAACACCAGAACGTCACATTTCCCACCTCTTGTCTACTGACCCTCAGGACTCGCCCCCGTTCTGCTTCAAAGGACAATCCATCTTTTTGAGTGCCGACTAACCACCCTAAATTCCTGACAATATATATATANGAGAGAGAGAGAGAGAGAGAGAGAGAGAGAGAGAGAGAGAGAGAGAGGGGGGGAAATGACAGAGAAGGAAATGTTTGGTGCTGTTAAAAAAAAAGGTTTGAATGGGCAGAATCAGGGGCGTCACCTTCAGGGGTTTTGTATGGTAATGACCATACTAGGCGAAACATTCATAAAAGGCCATACGAGTCTACACAAAAATTGTAAATTCTTATGTTCCCTTTTTCGGCACTAGTAGACTCGGTGGAAGTCTATCGAATAATTCGTGATGGGGTGACACCATGAGCTACAGCACCGGGTGACACCATGAGCTACAGCACCGGGTGACACCATGAGCTACAGCACCGGGTGACACCATGAGCTTCAGCACCGGGTGACACCATGAGCTACAGCACCGGGTGACACCATGAGCTACATCACCGGGTGACACCATGAGCTACAGCACCGGGTGACACCATGAGTTACAGCACCGGGTGACACCATGAGCTACATCACCGGGTGACACAATGAGCTACTGCACCGGGTGACACCATGAGCTACAGCACTGGGTGACACCATGTGCTACAGCACTGGGTGAAACTAGCCCTAGTGACGCCTCTGTGCACAATGCTCATGATATAATAAAAATCCAGAGAGTGAAAGAGAATGAGAAAGGAAAACAGGCAAGTCAAGATTTAATGAAAGGAAAGCCTTGGTTATAACAGCATATTTATGAATCCCCCTAGCGGATGTAGTTGAGTAAAATTTTATTTTTTCTAGGAGTTCGTGCTTTTTATGGAGGAGGCTGTCAATGGCGTTCTATTCCGGTTGCAGCTACTGATTGTGCGAGAGGACAAGATGGGTATCATCAGTGTAGAGCAACACAACTTTACGGACATATCAAAATACAAGTAGGACGTCAGAAAATAACAATTTTTACTAGAGCTGCGGGAATTAACGAATTATGTCTTGATTAATAGTTAAATTTTTTAAAACAATTAATCAACCCATCACTTACAATTTATTGGAAGTCGAAAAGAAAAAAAAAATAACGGCCTAAAATTAATAACCTATTTCTTGACGATTACACGAATAATTTTTTAAAAACTATTGACTGACGAGAATGTTCCTAAAAGTTGATAAAGTTAGCTCCCATGACGTTTAAGGTGAATTACTGCCTTACAAAATGGGGGTGAAAGTTCCTGAATCAATTTGATGGTTGAAACTTAATGAACACCGATATCCAATAATGCCATTGCTTCCAAGACCGTTTTGCGCGTACCAGTTACGTCAGATCCAAGTGAACGATTGTTGACCTCGGCTAGTTTTATAGTCAATAAGACCTGTCCATCAGTCGAACCAAATAATGGGAACACACTTGTCTTTTTGAGTAGTTGTTTAAAAGATTACATACAAAGAAGGCATTCAAGTGTTATTTAGTTACTTATGAAATCATAAATTTTAATTAGTCGCTTTAATCAAAATTAACGATTAATTCATCGTAAATTTGTCTAAAGTTAACGATTAAAATTTAATTAATCCTTAAAAGCCTAAATTTTTATCGATATATAATTTTTTCATTTATTTCTACAATTCTATTATCTTCCTAGCAGCGATAATGAACTTGTCACGAACAGAGGGAAAAAATGAGAAACACTGTTAAATTTGTTCATTTTTTTTTCTTCTTCTATTTTTAAAATTATAATTTAATTACTACGGATATCATTTAAGGGTTGGTCATTTTGATGTTACCAAAGATTTGGCAAATGTCCGGCTAGAAGATCTGAGTCCAACACGACCGGAATGCGAGAGCTTCTACATGCAGACAGACGTCAATGTATTTATGGGGACACACCCAGATTGTAATCGGGAGATAGACGGGGTGAGTCATTTTATTCGCTAATCTGGAACAAAGATATTTAACTTTAATGTGTATTCAGTTAACGTCATATATTTTCATAGGAAAAAGATAAAGGGATTTTAAATTTAAATATAGTAATGTTATATTGTTAAATTAAAAGTCTGAATGGAGTTGTATTCTTACATGTCAAGGTTTCAAATGCTGACGTCACAGGTTCGTGCGTTGCCAAACTATCTTCTTACATCGTTCCCTTTTCCAAGATTAAAATATAAGCTCAAAAAAATAACATCATATAATATTTTACGATGAGAAACACCACACGCTCTTGATAATCTCGAAACCAAAATGATTATGACTTTACGTCTATATTTTCAATTTAGAAAATAAAAGAGAGGTCCTATAGCGTGAAAGAAAGAGTCTAGGCTTTTATTATGTATCTTAGATAAATCAATAAATATATATGTATATATATGAAAAATATTTCTCGTTGACAGGAACCTGCCAAATACGCCATCGCCATATCATGTAAATCTCTGGCCGTGTTAGTCTTTTGGAGAAGAACAAAAGAGAAGGACAGCGAGCTGCCTTACGTGAATCGAAATATATTCAGGTAAAGGTCACGCATGAGGCACGTGATTAAAAATGTTTATACATTTTTTTTGTTGAAGAATGAGTCCATTGTTCGAACATCCATCAACAAGTCTCTAACAGATGAGCTAAGTTGTAAGTCAGACGGTGACACAATCAATTAAGTGGCGGGGAGGGGAGTGTTTGCTATCAGTTTTTAAAAGTCACATCCCAACGTCAATCCTATTATTTGTGTTGTATAGTTATTTAATGTGAATTCTACCTATTCTGTTTTTAAATGTAGACGTTTGAAATATCTGATGCGTTCCTTACTAGTTGTATGTAACTAACTAATTGATTTCGATTGTGACTAAAAGTTATGAAGCAATTTTAATATCATTAATTTGCATTGCTAAATGTTAGCATTTATTAGTTGTCATTATGCTGTGGCTATCAGTCCAATTCTATCAAAGAAGTTAAAGATATATGAAAAAGAAATGTTCGTTAATTAATATTTGGTTTTTTGTTATTTATTGTTTATAAACATGTGTAGCAATTTGACACCATTTAAGACAAACAAGTTTGTTCCACCAGATATCCACTTGTGCCTTCTGTCGCTCCGGGAGCTGAGGATTTCTCGCTCAAGTGTGACTGCTTTTAAATGAAGCAACACTTGAAACACTTTAGGAAGAATCTGATGTACCGCACACAATGATTTCGCTTATCCCAGTGGTTCCAAAACTTTTTTTTACCCGTGGACCCCTTTTTCAAAATTTGCCCACGGACCCCCAAGTGAAAAAGCTTCATAAATGTATGGTATACAAATCTACTAATTAAAAATACACTTTGTTGAAGAGTTATTAGTTATTTGAATTTAACTTTTGTTATTTTTTAATAATAAATTAATTGGATGAACTTGATGAGATTTATGTCCGGATTAATGTTTGTGAGTAGCTAACGCAAATCCCCACGAGCATTAATGTCAACCCGGTTTATTTTGGTTGTGAATAGGTTCAAAGCTGCACTGAATCCACGTTCTACCGAATAGGAAGACGTAATGCAGTCAACAACTTTTGTACAATAACTCATCATGCAGGACATAAAATTGGGATCTCTTTTTGTAACCAGAATTTGTGGTATACTTATTCAAACTGGTTTAAGTTCCTCATTTGTTGATAATTCAATAAGTCCACCTGCATTAGTATGGATTCATTTATGTCTGGGGTCTGAGTTTGTCCCCGAGCAAAAGGGTTCAACACCCAGTCGGAAATATCCCAGTAAGGAATGCCTCCAAATCTTTGGTTTAGGTCTGCATGAAAAGCCATTAAGTGTTGACAGTAGGCAAGCAAGTCTTCATCTCCATTTTACAATTTTCAAAGATTTTGAATCTGAGAACATTCTCTTCTCCCCAGTTTTGTTTATAAATATTATTTTTGCAACTAACTCAGATAATAAGCTTTTAGTTTTGATAAAATTTAATTGGTCAACTTGTAATTTCCAATTAGTTTCGTGAAATTTGGCAAAGAAATCTATTTTGTCGGCTATGTCATTTTTTGCGTTAATTAAATTTTCACTTTGCCTTCCAGGAATTCCTGCACTGAATCAAAAAGAGCATAAAATTGATTTAGATATGAACTTTTAGATATTCAACGTATTTCTGTGCGAAGTAGTAAACGATAATAGTCTTCATCATTTTCCACCAAAGTTTAGCAAATAATATCTCATTGAAGGCATTCCTTTTGATTTTATTAAATGCTCTAATGACATAATCTAGTGATCAATGCAAACGTTTCTTAAAATTTTTGCAACTTATTGATGTCGATGAATGACACAATGCACTGAACATACATATAGTACAGCTTGTTGTAAGTATACCAGAAAGCCTCGGTATCTTCCTACCAATGCCGGAACACCGTCAGTGGCAACTTAAATGATAGTAGTAATTTTAACTCAGTAAATAACGTTTCACCTGTCGTATCTGTTTCCAAAAATTTAGCCAACAACAGTTCTTTGCAAAATTTTCCTTCTTTTACAAATAAGCTAAGAGTGAAGCCTCTTTACCTCGTTAAGTGGCTCGTCAAGCTGTAGAGAAAATTCAGATGGTTTTAAGTACTCACATAAAGAATTTTCAACACACTGAGCAATTTCTTTAATCCTTATTTGGACTTAATTATTGCTCATTGGAATTCTTTTTTGTGAAATCGAAAGTTGATTTGTGTAACACAATACTGTCACATTAAATACAGCTTGTAAATAAGTTCTTAACTAATCATGTGGGGCTTTCCAGACTTTGTATTCAATAAAGAAAAATTATATATAACACACGCAGTCCATCGTCGTCAACTCACTTAAATGTTGTCCCTTTGAGTTGTTGAAGTGATTGTGTTTTCAAATATGTTTCTTGGGCTGCTTCAAAAAAAATAAAAAAAAATAAATTAAAAATANATATATAAATAAATAAATGAATAAAATTTAAAGAAAAAAACGAAACAAAACAAACAAACAAACAAAAACCGTTAAATCTTTATATTTTTTCATCACTATGGATTTTCAGGTTTATACATTTCGTATCAGCATTAAATAACTAAAAATTGTCATTACATGAACGGCTCTTTTAGACTTTATATTGCAGCCAATTTATGCTTGTATGAGCATAATTGCGTTGCTTTATAAAACTATTTTCGGTAGTATGTCTTAAACTGCGCCATCTTTGAAACTTTGAAAATAAAGGGGGTGGGGCAGCGATGAGATTTCTATGTTTCAATTTATTAGGATTCTAAGGAAAGTTTTTAATGTTAATTATATTTTTAAAAGTTTATCATAATATATTTGATAAAATTTTTAATTTCTTTTGCTAACTCTCTTAAAGGGTGTTTGGTCGAATTTTGAATAAAAGAAGTATTTTTCTGACTACATTTAGTATTTGGAATCGTCCAATCATACCAAATGTGTTATCAATGTAAAGCTAGATTCTTCCTGCATTAAATAAATATGACTTGCCACATGTCAAAATTTACCCAACCCTGCAACCATTTCCGTTAAAAGATTGTATTTTTATGACCTACAAATAGGGGGGTCTCCACCTTTCTCACGCATCAAACTTGACATACCTTTCTATTAACCAAACATTTTGATTGGTTACAGCTGTGGAAATATCGTAGTTTTTTTCCTTTTCTAGGTCAAACAACTTTATTTTACTCAGGACCTAAAAAATGGCGACCTCTGTATTCATTGTTATTTTTATTTCCGTAATACATATTTTTAAAAAGCATAATTTTATTATTTTTGACGTTATTCAGGGACCCACAAATCAATGTTAATTTTCCACGAAACCCCCGAACGGTTTTTACGGACCCCTGGGGGTCCGTACGGACCACTTTGGGAACCACTGGATTATCATATGGTGACAATATTTGTAATGAAACTTATTAAATATTTTGCTTCTGCATTTTGAATCCGTTTTGTTGAATCTTCACGCTTAAAATTACAACTTTATTTAATTTTAAAAAAATATACTCGCTGTCAGGGTTATGAGAATCACTGTTTGTTAAAGTGACGTGTCTGCGTTTTATATCAAGTTTTAGTTATGTGCGTGTTGACGAGTATATAACTTTAACCCTCAAAATTGAACTTAAATTTCTTTTTTTATATTTTTTTTACAAAGATGGGCTACTATTTTGGGTATTCCCTTCCTTACAATGGCTCGAGTAAATACAAGTAAACACCGAGATTACATTGGCTATGAACTGTAACGAAAATTTTCCATTAATTAAGAGAAGAGAAGAAAAATATGCTGGCGATTCCAGTGATCAGTTTACCCTTGTGAAACAGACCTACATTGGTTACATAATTTATTTAGATAAATATTAAACTTCTTCTAATCCACGTATTTATGAGTAAATCGTTAATATTAGTTCAAAAACCATAACAAACCACAAAAATAACGCGTGATGCGGGATTGCGGTGTTTGAAATAAGACTATTTAACGTAGCCCAAAGCTTGGACTAACTTTTGTTTATACGAAGAGTGAGAACAGCCTTTCAAATAACTTGCACATGTTCGTAATTCTTCACTGCATTACAGCATCATCAGTTAGATCGAAACCTCTGTTATATTCTGAAAATATTCTTCTACGCTGTGATCAGTCACTTTGTGTTGCTCTGTGTCGCCACCCAGTGGCGTAGCTCGTGACGGGGGTGATCAGTTTTGCCACTGATGTCGTCCCAACCTGTCTGCCATTGCCCTATGCTGTGACCAGTCACTTTGTGTCGTTACCCAGTGGCGTAGCTCATGATGGGGGTGATCATGTCTGCCGCTGGTTTAGTCATAACCACTCTCCCATTGCTCTACGCTGTGATCACTCGCATGTCTCCATGACTACGGGTGTGTCCAGATGATCTTCAAGATTGTTGACCAAATCTTTTTTTTATTAAAATGTCCAGTTAACCCAGTTCTATAATATATAAATATTAATAATCAAATCAAATCTTAGCGACATAATATTTTCTGTTACCAATACAGAAATAATAAGCCAAATATAAATTTTAATAGCATACCATTAAATTCGGGTTTTGCGGCGAAGTGGCATGCTGGTTCGAGTCCATGTTTAGGCAGATGTTTTCCCCCCGTGTCTTAAGGGTGTCGATAAGTCGACCCAGCTCTGATAGGGACTTTACAGTTGTTGTTGATGTGAATGTTGATGGCCCTCGTATGCCGTGGCTACAGAAACTTGTCAACGCTGCTTCATAGACCCCTGGTCTGAAAAGGGTCTTTAATTTACATTACTCGATAACATAAAAATTAAATGTGTAATTTTGTGGTTGTTGATATCTCATGACTAACTGCGGCAGGGGTCTTAAAACTACAGCCCGCGGGCCTGATGCGGCCCGCGAGACCTTCTCATTCGGCTCTTGGAGACCTTTTAATGGTAAAAAAGAAGATGCTACCTTTACGTACAGTTTACCACAAAACTGTGTGTAGTCGTCCCCCAAGATCCTGTTTGACATTTAATGCGGCCCTCCGGCAGACATTTTTGGAGACCCCTGAAATTACAGGATTAGAATTGCGCGTTAAGGGCTAATGTTGGATATACTTGCACTAAGAGTAATTAATTTCTGTATATTTATCATTGAATAAAACTCTAGCCCTTTTCGTAGCTTTCCTCTATTTAGTCACATACTCCCCCCTATCTTGCGACAGTCCTAGGTATATAGACCCATAAGCTTTGCCTAGGTGGCGCCGAAGTGATAGCGGGTCGAAGTAGGGGAAATTCCACCCATACCTCGAAAGTTCAATAACTGGGAGGCGTTTGCGACCTAGTGTCCTGGACGCCCAGGTGGCCGCTTTTAGAAGCGACCGCTCCAGGGGGTGGGGCCTTCTCAGCTAATACGCCCCTTAGGGGGCCAGAGAGCTGAGGGCGTTTTCCGGGAAGCCACATGAAGAGCACAGGCTCGGGACTGCTGATTTTCTTCCACATGTTGATTTTTCAGTCACATACTTCGTCGAATGTCTGCTGCACAGCTTCCTTCCTCCACCCCCACACTTATATCTATTTTGTAAAGGTCCGTGTACCAACTCATGTTACTAGACACAGCGGCCATCGGTACAAGTTTTCAGTGTTACGTACTCCTGTACAATTGGTACATCTTTTCAGTGCTACGTACTTCCTGTACCATCGGTACATCTTTTCAGTGCTACGTACTTTAAGTACCATCGGTACATCTTTTCAGTGCTACGTACTTCCTGTACCATCGGTACATCTTTTCAGTGCTACGTACTTCCTGTACCATCGGTACATCTTTTCAGTGCTTCGTACTTCCTGTACCATCGGTACATCTTTTCAGTGCTACGTACTTCCTGTACCATCGGTACATCTTTTCAGTGCTACGTACTTCCTGTACCTGCTGGCAATATTGAGCAGCACAAAACACAAATTATGCCGTGACCAGGCAATTGCTCAGCGGACCATATGTAAAATCAAATGTTATGTTATAGACATAATCATTCAACAAGCTGGAAATTCTTATATTAAAAAAAAAAACAAAATTACAATAATGTTTTTGAAAAGTTTGAAAATACATTTTTTAAAGCAAACCTTTTCCCGCTATTATTATTGGTCAGAGTATAAATTTGTCAGGGTCTTTCCCGTTTCTTGTGCCAATTTTGATATAGCAACCAAAGGAGGTGGCCTATCAAAAGAGAATTGCACAAAACATTCCCCGAATGATTAGAATCGAATTTATTTTTAGATGATCAAATGACAAGATAATGCATTATCGAACTGCTGAGCACGGAAACGAGACTTTGGAGAACTCTTTTGAGAACTAACTCCCCCGCCCACAACACTGATATATATATATATGATGAAGGCTGCTTTGTGTGTTTTCGGGAGACGATCTTCGCGGCCTTTAACAATTTTATGAAGGATAAAAAATATTTTTCTGTACATTTATTTCATTAGAGCATCCTAAGATTAAAATTTTCTATGTGTAAGTGTTAATTTGTTTTGGTAAAAATATTTTGGTAAAATAATTATTTACCCCTTCTGTTGCCTGCAGATAGGAATATAAGGAGGCGTCCTTGAATCATATTCCACCTTTTTCTTTGTTTCACGTTATAAATGTTATACTTTATCATTGTCTTCCAGGATGGCTTTGTCTATGGCTTTCAAGAGTAATCTAGATACACACACTTAAATATACACGCACACCCATACCCACATCCACATCCGCACCCCCACACACCCACATCCGCACCCCCACACACCGACCCACCCACACACACCCACTCACCCACACCCACAATCACACCCACACCCACCAACACACACACCCAGACATACACACACACACACCCACAAACACACACACCCACAAACACACACCCACACCCACACACCCACAAACACAAACACCCAGAAACACACCCCCACAAACACACATAAACATACCCACAAACATACCCCCACACACCCACAAACACCCACACCCACACAAACAAACACAAAAACACACCCACACACACCCCCCACAAACAAACACAAACACACCCACACAAACACACCAACACACACGAACACACTGCCACAAACACACCCCCACAAACACACCCACAAAAACACACCCACACCCATAAACACACACACAAACACACACACAAACACACACAAACACACATAAACACATCCAAAAATACACACAAACACACCCACACACACAAACACACACACACATAAACACATATAAACACACCCCAAAAACACAAAAACACACCCACACACAAACCCACACAAACAAACACAAACACACACACAAACACACACACAAACACACACACAAACACACATAAACACACCCAAAAATACACGCAAACACACCCACACACAAACACACATAAACACACCCCCACAAACACACCCACACCCACAAACACACATAAACACACACACACACACATATCCCCACAAAAACACCCACACACCCCCACACACAAACACACACCCACAAACACACCCACAAACACCCACCCACACACACCCACAAACATACACACCCACTCACACCAACACCCACACACACAAACACACAGAAACACACAGAAACACACCCCACAAACACAAACACACAAACACACACAAACACACCAAAAAAACAACACAAAAACACACCCACACACACCCCCACAAACAAACATAAACACAACCACACAAACACACCAACACACACAAACACACACACAAACACACACACACAAACACACCCACAAACACACCCACACACAAAATCACACACACGAACTCACCCCCACAAACACACCCACAAAAACACACCCACACCCACAAAGACACCCACAAACACACACACACAAACACACACACAAACACACACACAAACATACACACACAAACACAAACACACATAAACACATCCAAAAATACACACAAACACACCCACACACACACCCACACAAACAAACACAAACACACACACAAACACACACAAACACAAACACACACACAAACACACATAAACACACCCAAAAATACACACAAACACACACACACCCACACACACAAACACACATAAACACACCCCCACAAACACACCCACACCCACAAACACACATAAACACACACCCACACACATATCCCCACAAACACACCCACACCCCCCACACACACAAACACACACCCACAAACACACACCCACAAACACACACAGCCACAAACACACCCACACGCATACATATACACACACACTTTGCGCCTCGGTAGTACGCAACGAACCTCACATAAAATAACACATTTGCTCTCTCTTGCCCCCATAACACACATTGATCTCGGCCAACAAGCGTTTCCTGAATGGAACGCAAAACAATGGTAATACAATTTGACCTCTTTTTTTTAGATGCATGGAGTCACGCATTGAATAATTATATCATACGAAAATTTCCATGTTTTATCCACGCAATAAATGTTGGCCCACGCTGATAATCGAATAACAATAGTACTGAAATTAACAATTAAGTTCTCGATTTCAATTACATTCTTGATTATACATAGCAGTGTTACTAGCATTATAATTGAAATCGGTGAATTTATGTAAGTAAAGTAGACAAAAAAGCGATGAATATACCACCGCTTCATGTTTTGTAGAGATGGTTCTAAATTTTAGAAAAATAACACACTTTTCGTGTATTGATGTTTTAATCTAGATTTCATTACCGTTCATAATGGAAGCGACCACTGTACTAGTTTGACCTACAAATGATAATCGCGATTTTCATTTGTTGTTAGTTTTGTTGTCTCTTTTTCTGTAAAAAAATAAGTGTATTGGAAGCGCGTGTCGCGAAACTCATTTACATGTTTGCTGAACACCTGTTAGTTCGTGAAACTTCTGTTGATATAAAAATGGAGCGATGGTGATAAAATCATTCGATGCCACTCAGTTTATATCGCTTCAAACATTTCCCTCAAGATGAAGCTCCTGGTTATTCTCATACTTCTTGGTGTCGGGTCAATGGCAAGCGGTGACGATGAGACACAAAGAAAAGGTTTTTAACAAAGTTTTTTAAAAAAAAAATACTTACTTTTTTGGAAACATCTAAAGATACAGATTTTCATGTTTTATCATTATATTTATTTCATATTTAACGAATTTTTATACTGGCCTTAAACTGTGCCGCTTCAAAGATTTCTAGTTAATTTGATTTAAATTGCTCTTTCTGATTTGTATTCTTTAATTTCACTGAAAATTGTTATAGCCATCAATTATAATTAGGATTGTTAACGATGAATTTTAATTTAATCGTTAACTTTTGAAAAATTAACGATTAATTAAACGTTAATTTTGATTAATGCCAAAAATTGAAATTTATGGTGTCATAAGTAACACTTAAACGAATTCGTCAAAAATCGAAATAACACTTGAATGTCTCCTTCATTTGTCATCTTTTAACCAACTAAGCAAACAGACATGTGTATTAATATTATTTTGTTCAAGTGATGAGCGGGTCTCATTGACAATATAACCAACCGAGCTGGACAATCGTTCACATACCTTTAGTGTGTCTCAGCTGAGGTTTCTGATACTGTAGTGGATGTTTGATTTGCAGGTTGATATGTTAGCGAAGTGCTAGAACCATGGTAGCAATGTTCCCTCTAAGTGCTAGAACCATGGGATGAACGTTCTCTTTAAGCAGCACGGCAGCGCAGATATTTGACCGACGCCACGCAGTAGTTTAGAATCACCGCTCAGCAAATTTTGTAAAATATTGCGCACTAATTTTTAAAAAAAATCTTTGCACACGAGCCAACGAAGCTTAGACTTAAAGGGAACGTTGCACGGTTGGCAAACGATTTCTCTCAATGGACACAATAACCGTTATTAACATTTTGACAGTCACGCCAGTCTATTGTTTACAACCAAAATGTTTATCCGCTGAAATATTTTACTTTTTGACTTCCAGACTTCTTATAAGTGGTGGGTCGATTAATCGTTAAAAAATTTAATAATTAAAAAAAATGTTAACGATTAATTGAAACATTAATGGTTAATTTCCGTATCCCTAATTATAATGCATCTTTTTTTTTCTAAAAAATATATATCAAAATGAAATTTATTTTAGGAAATGAGAAACAATAGTAAGAGACACGTGGGGGCTTGTTTTATTAGATCTAAAGGTGGTTATTAAAATGGACTTTTGAAAAAAACTGTCGATCTAAAATTAAAGTCAATGAATTACTTCATTTTAGCTCTCTGGACCAAGTCTTCAATTTAAAAAGGATTAAAAAAATTAATTAATCACTCTAGAAGTTGAAAGCGATTTTACTTTCATCTTCAATAAAAAAAAGATAGCTTAGAACTCATTAATACGAGATAGTTTCCAATAGTGCACTACTTAATTATATTTACTGAACGTAGCCAACTACAGTTTTAGACGATTTAAGAAAATATATGGTGATCATGTGTACTAGAAAAATAGAAATCAATAGGAACGAATTACCTTTTTTTTAAAAATTGCTGTAGTTGCTAGGTTTTACCTGGAAATGGCAGTTATCGTCTTAAAAGCTCAAATCCTTGAGAAACCCACGATAACCGACTGTGACTAAATAATTGTTACAGTAAATAAACGTAAACATTTTCCAACATTGTTTTCATGGGGTTTTTGGGTGTTTTTTTGTGTTATTGCTAGCCTTTGATTCTGACCGGCAATGGTGTGTGTTAGCTTAGATTTAAGCAGTTGCTTGCAACCAAAGGTAGAAGAGAAGTTTTTAGACTCTTTTCAAGATTTAAAAAAAAAAAAAAAAAAAAAACCACTTTATATTTTAAAGCCAACAGCACAGATGCATGGGGTTTTTGGGTGTTTTTTTGTGTTATTGCTAGTCTTTGATTCTGCCCGGCAATGGCGTGTGTTAGCTTAGATTTAAACAGTTGCTTGCAACCAAAGGTAGAAGAGAAGTTTTTAGACTCTTTTCAAGATTTAAAAAAAAACAAAAAAAAAACAACAAAAAAAAAAAAAAACACCACTTACGCTAAGTTAGACTATTTTATTTTGAACTAAGATTATTACACTACCATGTTCTGAACTAATTTTTTTAAAATCAATCAGAGCCATCAAGAAGGCTTCTACTTTTCTTGTCGCTGTTTAGTGGACGCTACTCCAATATTAAAGAAGTTGATCAAGAAAAGGCCCTAGGGGAACTTAATCATGACGTCGTCAACGTGACATTGAGATCCGTGTTTGTCCCTGCACTTCCAAACGTAAGTTCTGATCAAACACGATACGCTTTTAGAGAATGAAATTCGTATTATGGTATTAACACCAAGAAGCAATGCTTTATAGCATATACGCATGGAAACTGAGCAATACGAGAAGTAATGAATATTGAAAAAGAGTGAGAGAAAGAAAGAGAGATGAGAGACAGGATGATATGTAGAAGGTGAGGTTATATATTGAAGGATCTAAAGATCTAAAGAGACCAAGTGATAAAATTTTTGGAAGAACGATTATGATATACACATGAGGAAGAAGAGGTGAGAGAAATAAGATTACAGTCAATTGGAGATTTTTTTAAAAAAGGATATTATTAGTTATTACAACTTATCAAGGATACCCCCTCGTTAGCCGAAGTATGAAGAAGTTTATCACGCACTTCTTTTTAATTATAGGACAACGTGATTTATTTTGAAGAGGTTGTCAATGGCGTCCTCTTCCGGTTGCAGCTAATGATAGTTCGAGAGAAGGAGATGGGTATCATTAGTGTACAGCAACACAACTTTACAGACATCTCAAAGTACACGTAAGACGTCAGAAAATAGCAATATTTAATATATA
>MUZC01001696.1:7795-19345 GCA_002072015.1 Radix auricularia
CCCCCCCCCCCCCCAAATCTACTACAGTTGCTAATTTTTTCAATAAAGTATGTTGTAGCTAACGTTTTCGAAAGTCATATAAAATAGTAAATATTATCAGGACATATTTAATTTCTGCTCTCAAATAGTCGTATATAGTTGTTAACTCATAAGGTCATATGTAGTTGCTAAACTCAAAAAGTTGTAAGTGGTTGATAAACTCAAAAAATCGTTTGTAGTTGCTATTCTCAAAAAGTCGTATGTAGTTGCTTATCGCAAAAAGTCTTGTGCAGTTGCTAATTTCAAGAAATCGTATGTAGTTTCTAATCTTCCCGTGATTTAGCTAGTTGCTGAACTCTCAAATTAAAATGTACTTACAAACGTATTTGGGGACGAATCAAGTCGTTGACCTTGCCCATGACGTGTTATGCCACTAACCTTCAGTAAAAGATGTAGGCAATAAACTCCAAGCGATGAGTACAGTCGATAAAGACTTCAATAACTTCGAAAGGAGACATGATAAGCTTCAGAAATATTGCACACCATGGAGCATACCATCAAATCTGGTGCTAACGCGCTGTTTTTTGTCAGCCCACTTCATGTAACGGGGCGTGGAACTGTGTGAGCGTATATTAAAATTTATATGAAAAGCACATACGTCATGTACATATAAGAAGATCGTGTACAAAAGCAAACATAGAAATAATAGTGTACAAGACAATTAAGTTGTGTACGGGACTTATCAAGAATTGTGTTCAGGTCAAATGTAAAACATGATCAGGACAACATCGTCTATAAACGGAATCAAATCGTTTCATTTGATTTTTTTAAAAAGAACGTTCAATGCACTTAGTGACCCCTTACAGTACTGCACACCAAACGTTGCTGGAGCCGCTAGGGTTTTTTTTCTATGGGGGTGGGGGCCCAATTAAATATTGATTTAAAACAATTAAACTTAAACGATTGAACGTGACGATCTGTGTTAACAGATTAATGCACGTTGCAGTGAACTTTTTTTTCTTTATCCAACATACTCCCACAAGCAAATAATTAATACCATTGTATTTCGGTACCTTAAATGCTATGAGGGACTATGCGTAATAGACTAATAAATTAATTGAGATTTTAGAGTGAAATAGGTTGATTTAAATAAATCGTGACCTGCAAGCAATGGATGAAAAAGGACAGCGGTAATTTTAAAATAAAGTAAATTATTAAGACCCTACATAAATCAAAACAAAATTTTATATTTAAATCCTTTATATTAACTGGTTAGCGAAGTCAATAGTGCGCTCGCCTCACAAGCTGAGGGGCGTGGGATCGAGCCATACGTAAAAGCAACTATTAAAATGTTGAGGAAACGAGTAACGCTAAGAAAGTCCTCCGCTGAGAGGGATGGGCGCCGCCAGTGTCTACCAAGCCCGATAATGCTCTAATAGAAACATTAGAACCCCCTACGACCTCGAAAAAAGAGGTTATGGGACTGAAAAAAGAAATACATAATTATTTTTTTAAAAATTAACTTGTGATGTCTGAGCCCGTAAAAAATATTGACTCGATTTTAACCCACTTCCTCGTAAGCTAGCGAACTGAAATTTTGCAGACAGACTCGTGCCGATGATAAAAATGATGTTTCAAAATTTCTGATCGATCGAATGTACTGTAATTGAATTATTCAATTTTTAAATTATTTTATTTATCTCTATGTATCATGTTAATTTGTGAGATAGTGTTGTGGTGCGTAATATGTTCAACAAGCTTTCCTGTCGCGCAATAAGCTGCTCATTTCCTTGACATTAGTTTAAAAATATATATATTCACGATCGGTGCGCATTATATTAAACACGTTTTACGACACATAACTAGAAATTTGTATTTTTTGATATTTTTTCCCTGCGTATTATAATGAACATCCTTATAGTTATGTCTCGTGTATAAAGGAGTTTAGTCAAAAACTGTTTTTTACGTGTTTTTTAAATCTTTTATATAACACACGCCTTTTCTATACAGAAGATTATTACGTTCTACTGTTATAAATTGTCTTTATCAAGTCTCACATTTTTATTAAAGTTTTATATGTTGATCGTTTGCTAGTTTTCCTAGTTTGATAATCAATATATTACGCCAGAATTCCAGACGGGAAAAACTAAAATGTGTATGCTATTTTTAGCGCATTTTCGAGATGTCGAAATCGCTATTGCACCCGTTTTGTCCGTCCGTCATCACCCTTGATCACAGCATCCATAAGTCCTAGACCCATGATGTATATATGTTTTTTGTATGCCCTGACCTGCCATTTGTGCATCAACACTCAGTTACTCGATCCGTTAAAAAACCCCGTTAAAACTACCAAAAAATATTTCGAATCGAGAGGTAACACTAGCGCAGGGAACGGCCGCCATTGCCGGAAGTCGAATGCACAATCCTTCAAGCATTGAAGAGTGGTGCGAAAGGGTGCAAAAGAATTAGTTGTTTTTTTTTTAGTTGACGTCATTAGAATATGTGTAAAAGTTTAGAGAGTTTTACGTCATCATTTGTGGTGACTTGTAGTTGGATTAAAGAGAAAATATTTTTTTTTTAAAATGTAAAGAAATGACTTTTAAATAAAAAAAATGTCAGGTATATTCATTACACAAGAAAATTCATAAAAATATGTCTAAAATCTAAACACAATTACTGATAACTACATAATTCTGATATCTAACATAAGTACTGATACATAATACGAAAATGCGCTAACACGTCCTGAATTCCAATAGGTACCAGGCTTAACATGATTTTTTTCTTACATGCGAATATAAAAAAAAAAGCTTTTTCAAACCTATTTCTATCTGATGGTTGTATTAGGTTATCTTTGTGTTGGTTGTATTAGGTTATCTTTGTGTTGGTTGTATTAGGTTATCTTTGTGTTGGTTGTATTAGGTTATCTTTGTGTTGGTTGCATTATGTTATCTTTGTGTTGGTTGTATTAGGTTATCTTTGTGTTGGTTGTATTAGTTTATCTCTGTGTTGGTTGTATTAGGTTATCTTTGTGTTGGTTGTATTAGGTTATCTTTGTGTTGGTTGTATTAGGTTATGTATCTTTGTGGTGGTTTTATGAGGTTATCTTTGTGTTGGTTGTATTAGGTTATCTCTGTATTGGTTGTATTAGGTTATCTTTGGGTTGGTTGTATTAGGTTATCTTTGTGTTGGTTGTATTAGGTTATCTCTGTGTTGGTTGTATTAGGTTATCGTTGTGTTGGTTGTATTAGGTCATCTTTGTGTTGGTTGTATTAGATTATCTTTGTGTTGGTTGTATTAGGTTATCTCTGTGTTGGTTGTATTAGGTTATCTTTGTGTTTTATTTCCAAGTTAGAATTACTTGCCCTATGTATTATGATGACTAATTTTCTCTCGGTTTTTCTGTCTTCTGATGTTTCTAGGTTTAACGATTAAACTTATGGTGTTACTCTTGTCAGTTTTGAATATTTTAAAAGGAAACAACCAAATCAACTGGTCTCTTATAGGCTAAAAATGATTGTGTGAATGTTAAATGAGTATGTGCTGAACATATAAAAGATGTTGACGGCCATAGTCCTAAAACATAGGAATCGCGAGATTTTAATATTTGATATTTTAAAAAAAATGTTAGTTTTTCGGTTAGTTGTCATCTGGTAATCGGGTGGGGGAAGGGGGGAAAGAAAGGTCTTTGTTTAAGTACTTCTACCCCATGACGTTATTATGCCCACTCGTAAATGTGGTTTGGAGCGCAAGTAAAAACACCTCCTGGCACCATGGCGCACCACGACACAACATGCCACAACATGACACGCCACAACATGACACGCCACAACATGGCACACCACGACACGCCATGACACGACAGCACGCCACGACACAACATGACACGCCACAACATGGCACACCATGACACGCCTTGACACGATGGCACGTCATGACACGATGGCACGTCACGACACAACACGACACGCCACAACAGCCAGGGATGACAAATGCTTAGCTCTTATTATGTTCACTAAAGATAGATACAATTTATTAGTTGTAACGAATTAAATTTATAAGAGTTTCTATAAAACTTAGGGAAGAACAGAAAACACTTATAATAAACAAAATTGTATTCACTAAAAGTGAGAGAAATAGAGAGACACAGAGCAGAGGCGTCACTAGGGTTGGTGTCACCCGGGGGGGTTGCTCATGGTGTCACCCCCTCACGACTTACCCCATAGAACTCCTCCGAGTCTTCAAATGCAAAATAACGGGTACATATAGATTTTACATTTTGGTGTCACCTCTTGAGATAGTGTTACCTGGGGCGGCCCGCCCCCACCGCACCCCTAGTGACGCTCCTGACTCAAAGAGAGAGAGCGAGAGAGAGAGAGAGAGAGAGAGAGAGAGAGAGAGAGAGAAAGAAAGAGATAGATAGATAGAGAGAGAGAGATAGAGAGCGACAGGCAGATGTTTCAAAGATGTTAATATTTTCTGCAATGGTTACAAAAACATTTTTGTTTCTATTTCCACAGGATAGTTAATTATCAAAGATGTCGTAGTTATCGATACTATCAAGTAGGCATAATTTGACTTGTAATTTAAATATTTTATTTTTAAAATATTCTTTAAAATTTCATAGTTTTCAGAAAACTATTCTTAAAATTTTTTAATAACTATTTTTATAACCATTTACAAAGTTTTTTTTAAAAAAAATCTTATATAAAAGTACATGTAGAATCTATAATGGTATCCCTAATAGCTAAGCATTTTTTAAAACTTTTTTTTTTTACTGTTACTACAAACTTGTTTTTAAATTATTATTTTTTTTTATTTTTTTTGACATAAGTTTTGACCATGGCCTCCTGGCAAGTAGCAGTGATTGTCTGTATTATCTCACATCATGGGAGCTGGGGCATGTTGACTGACGTCAAGCCCAGAGATGTCTACATTGGGGCCAACGTCACATTTACGTGTGCTTTCAATCTGAGTCTAGAACTGGAAGACGCCCCCAACGAAAACGTAACTGACGAAGAGCAAGAATGGAAATATATTCATCTGGTTCGTAGAGTCAATGACTTCTTGGCAGCTTCATTTCACCATCTGTTTTCGTCCCACCCACTAGCAGCGTCCATCTCTTCCATTCAAAAAAATATCATTTTAATTATTGTTTGGGAATTTTAATTTTTAAAAATTAATTTTGTTGGGGTGGTGGGGGGCAGTACTACACTAGTGGGCCGTGAAACCTCTGGATGCCACGTGTTATATTATTAATGGTTGGCTTTGATCACAGACATGTCGAGTTTAACATACATCCATTGATTTTATACACATTTATGTCGGTTTCGGTGGGTGGGCCCCTAGGACCCACCAAAGTGGACCGCGTGTTGCACACCTTTGCTATAAATAAAACTCTATCTAGCCCAGAGTAAGGAAGTGCAATACAATAAATTCAACTCCCATAAAGACCAGTAGTTCTCATTGTCTTGCCCCGCTCGCTACCCCAAAAATAGTTTATAGCACCCCTGCTGTTTCTTACATCCCCCCTTCCTAATCCCAGTTGTAATATAAAGACGATATCCCCCAAACAAAATTTTCTTAAAAATTATCTTCAATTTGCCGCCATAAGCCGATGGGGCATGATCACTAACCAGGCAAATACTAATAATGCGCTATAAGCTATTGTAATTTTAAGGGCATGGGGGGGGGGGGGGGCAGAAGGGTAAAATGTCGAGTAATGAAAGAGCAATTTGAAAGCTGATGTTTTAGATTATGGGAGTAATTTTTAACTTACCTTCGGAGTCTGACAAAATTAATATCTGTAATAAATAATGTGTAATAAAAAAAAACACCTAATCATTGTTTACGATGTAATATTTGTTCCCTTGCTATCTTTTTCACCCAGAATTGTGATTTTGTTTTGACCCACATCAAGGACCTTGAACCCCGTTCACCTGATGACCATGACGTAGAGCGCCAGGTTGCCGCGGTAACAGAGGACGGGACAATCAGAGCCTCAGACGGGTGAGAAACCAGTTACAGAAATCTGAAACTACCTTAAAAGAAGAAATAATAAACTGTACTTTAATTATTAAGATATAATGTTTGTTTATACTGCTTTATCTTACGTTTTCACATCTTATCTTACATTATCTCATCTATCTTAATTTATCTCATCTTATCTTACATTGTCTCATCTTATATTTCATTATCTCATCTTATCTACATTTTCTCATCTTATCCTACATTTTATCTTCTCATCTTACATTATCTCCTCTTATCTTATTTAGTCTAATCTTATCTTACATTTTCTCATCTTACCTTACATTTTCTCATCTTATCTTACATTTTCTCATCTTACCTTACATTTTCTCATCTTATCCTACATTTTCTCATCTTATCTTACATTATCTCCTCTTATCTTATTTAGTCTAATCTTATCTTACATTTTCTCATCTTATCTTACATTTTCTCATCTTATCTTACATTTTCTCATCTTACCTTACATTTTCTCATCTTATCTTACATTTTCTCATCTTATCTTACATTATCTCATCTTATCTTACATTATCTCATCTTATCTTACATTATCTCATCTTATCTTACATTTTCTCATCTTATCTTACATTATCTCATCTTATCTTACATTTTCTCATCTTATCTTACATTATCTCATCTTATCTTACATTTTCTCATCTTTTCTTACATTTTCTCATCTTATCCTACATTTTATCTTCTCATCTTACATTATCTCCTCTTATCTTACATTTTCTCATCTTATCTTACATTTTGTCATCTTATCTTACATTATCTCATCTTATCTTACATTATCTCATCTTATCTTACATTTTCTCATCTTATCTTACATTTTGTCATCTTATCTTACATTATCTCATCTTATCTACATTTTCTCATCTTATCCTACATTTTATCTTCTCATCTTACATTATCTCATCTTATCTTACATTTTGTCATCTTATCTTACATTATCTCATCTTATCTTACATTTTCTAATCTTTTCTTACATTTTCTCATCTTATCCTACATTTTATCTTCTCATCTTACATTATCTCCTCTTATCTTATTTAGTCTAATCTTATCTTACATTTTCTCATCTTATCTTACATTTTCTCATGTTATCTTACATTATCTCATCTTATCTTACATTTTGTCATCTTATCTTAGTCTTAGATTGCCCCATCTTATCTTATGCACTAAAGACGCTCATTAAATACTGAAGATTACTGAATCCCGTGTTATCCATGTTTATGTAAAGTCTCACATTTTTATTAATGTGTTGGAAGTGTTTTTGTTTCCCTGGCTTGTTCAGGCAACCCATTCCACGTCCGAATGGACATCAATGGAACAAGAAAAATGTTTTTATTGCTATATCTGAGTGTTGTATTAGATTGTTGCCTCAGTTTAGTTTAATGCCTTGATAACCATCACTACTTTGCTCTTTGCTCTTCACTCCTCTACTGTTTCTACGTTTATTATTTCCTGCGATCAATATTTCAGATTGAGCTCTTACTAAGTATCTGAAAGAAACTTTCATTCTGCGTGCTATAAATTGATTCTATCATGTGTTTTCAAGTTACCAGAAGCGGAAGATGACGGCTACGTCAATAAGGGACGGCATGTATCGCCAGACGACCTTGACCCTCCATGACGTCATTTACGATGACTTTGGCGACTATCAGTGCAGCGTTGTGTCAAATGACCTCATCGTCCGCAAGGGAAACCAGGCGAGCTTAAAAATAAGAGGTACTTCAGTGCTGGCGCCAAGAGATACAGTCATGACTAATCAGATGAATACATTCATTTTTACAGTGCTTTAGGTGACAAAGAAATTAAAACATAAAATTCATAGTCAATTAAAAAGTTTATGAATGAGTAGGGTATGCAAAATACAAGAATGACAAGAAGATTCATAAACGAATAGTGTGATTAAAACAAGAAATCAAAGCTTTATTAAAACGATTTAGTACGTAGGCGATCTAACCATTGAGACTAGTAAGCTCGGCCGTGGTGGCGCCAGAGTGATACTATGTTGATAGCGAGTCACAGTAGGAAATTCCACACCTCCCTCGGGAGGCACACTTTAGTGGGAGGCGTTTTCGGCCCAGTGCCCTGGACGCCCAGGCGGCCGCTTGTAGTCAGCGACCGCTCCGGGGGGGGGGGGGGGGCTTCTCAGTCTTTACGTCCCTTAGGGGGCCAGAGGGCTGAGGGAGTTTTCCGGGAAGCCCCATGAAGAGCGCAGGCTCGGGACTGCTGATTTTCTTCCACATGTAGGATTTTCAGTACGTAGGCTTCAGGTGTTTCCAGTTTAGTTGGTGTTGTTTATTAAACTGTAACTTTAGATACTTCCTCTTCTTCTATCCTGTATTTTTTGCTACGTACTCGTGCTCATCTTTCTTCTTTTTGTTTTCATTAAAAATGGATTATATTTATCAATGGCTTTTTATGAAATAAATAGTTGATTTAATTACTTGTTTTTATTTATGTGTACTGCATGGTGGAAACCATTAGCTGAAGTGTTATGTATTATTACATTACTAAAGCTTGAATTTAACGTTTTAATCATAGAACTTGTTTGCGTATCTTGTATGTTAATTGAAAGCTTCATCGTAGTAATATTCTGTAAGACAAATGGAGTGGAAAAGAAGTAACGTCATCCCCGCCCGTCCCATGGATACCTCAGTTTGGAAGCGAATTCTTGGCGCGCACTAAGTTAAGACGCTAGTGGAGCGTCAATACATTCCAGCACACTTTATACTTTATAACACTACTGGGCAAATATTCACACTCAATCTTATCTATTGCAGACGCTGCTTCTATACAATAGTTTATCTAATTGGCGATTTAATTTCATTAACTATTTATTTTTTGTTTGTTTTGATCTCCAATAATCGATTACATCATTATTTAAGTGTCAATAATTGTTTTTACCTTCTCTTAGGTCCACCACGTATTCAGAAGCAAGACACAGTTCAGCATCGAATAATGAATACCCAGGCGATACTGACGTGCCCCTTTGAATCTTATCCAGCCGCCACAAAAGTCACGTGGTTGCAGCCTAACGGAACTCTCACAGAAGATGTCCAGATGTAAAAACCTTTTATACTGTCACGCTGACAAATTCCTTCTCACGAATTTTTAAAATCTCCAACTTTTTTAACGATTCTTTCCACCACTCTCTTAATCCATTAACTTTTGGCACAACGCAAACAATCCTCGTTTAGTAAATCAACGAACTTAAATTGTATTTCCCACTCTACCCCAAATAACAAATGATAAACAATGCGTACCTCATGTGTCTGCATTTCCACTACTCAGAGCTAGTAAAGACCCATATAGCGGACAAGCAACAAACGGAGAGGCCAGGGGGGCGGATGAGTCATACTCTCAGGCAAAGTTGCCTCAATGTTGCGAAATTTTCCTACTTTCCGAAAAATTCGAACGCTCTTAACATTTAAAACGCAATTAAAATTTCAAACGTTTCTAAAATGTTCAAAATTCATATTATTTTCAATTTTCCGTCCAACGTATTTTAAATTTCAAAAGTTTCTAAAAGTTCCCATGTCCTTAAAATTTCCAACATTAGCCGTGTTGATGACGCCATTTCGTCAATTTAAATTTTCCTCACCAGATCGGCGTCTCCCCAGAGTTCTGTCCTATGGAAGAGCACCCTGGTCTTCAAACCGCTGACTGAAGCACACGCGGGGCACTACGTCTGCACGGTCACCAACAAATACGGGACGGACAGCTTCGAGTTTAACGTCAGTGGTAAGGAGGAGATCTAGTCGTTGGGGCTGTAGTGTAGGCAAACATTCAGGAACGTGATGTACAGCGTGATATGTGCAGTTTTACCGTTAAGTGCCATGTAAAAAAAATCTATCAGAGGGTAGTGGGGAGCAACAATGGGTGGGTTCTTCAGAACAGGGTCATACCGATCAAGGGTCATGGCATAAAGCAGTGCGCTACGTGCACATTACTGCACATGGCCTAACAAAAACAGGGTGTTACGACAACAGGTTGCTAAAACAAGATGCTACCAAAGTAGGATGCTGCCTAAAGCAGGATGCTGCCTAAAGCAGGATGCTATTAAAATATGATGGTGTTACTAAAACAAGGTGCTTTACTAAATCGGTTTGAAAAAAAAACAAGGTACCACCAAAACAGGGTGCTACAAAAACATGGTGTTACCAAATCAGGATGTAACCAGAGCAGATTTGTATTACAGCAGGCACCAAAAAGGACTTTAAAAAAAATTATATAGGTTATAGATAATCCTTAAAAAGTCTTTTTCCGGCTCAACCATGAAAAACACAATATTATTTTCTCTACCTGGCCCAATAGCTTTCCCACTCCCACATTGTCAGCCAATGGAGAGAGTACACGTCAACATTTTGGTGGAATAAGAAACAACCCAGTTTGTTTCAAACGTTTTCCTTAAGGGCTTTTCATTCCTCAGAACTGAGCATCAAATCTGATTACGCAATGTTACTTTTCGAAAGATAAAATTTTCGCTAAACAGTGGGGGTTTTTTTTGCTTTTTTTTTGTGTGCACAAATAGTTGCTATGATAGCGTTGTAAGAAAAAAATTTCTCGGTTGAGTCTCTGACTTAAAAGAAGAAGAAGCAACCAGAGGCGTCACTAGGGTTGGACAAACCCATTGCGGTAACTGATGGTGTCAACCTCTTAGGACTTACCCCTTGGACCTTTGAGTCTGCCAGTGCCAAATAACACGAACATACCGAATTTTACAATTTAATGTTGTCAAGTGGGAAAATGCATTTTTGAGAGGAGGTCACGTGACGGAAGTAAGACGTATACCAGAATGCATTAGTAGACCAGAGTTGAGGGTAGAGAAAGGCACGAGATAGACAGATGGTTGTGTTGGGTTCTCTCTGACAAATTTCACCTTGTAAAATTGTACATAAGCTGCCGCATTTAACTTATTTTGTGATTACTGAGGATTCCAATTTTATTATTGTGAGGTAAATATTGTTGTTAAATAACGCCAACAAGAAAACAGGGGAACAACAACGTTACGAATGTCACACCTTTTGATTTTGTAAACCAGAACAGTCAGCACCCCTCATAACCTCCTACTGACGCCTCTCGAAGTAACGACGCTATTTTGAGTTGAGTGCATGCAAGAAGAATTTCTTGTTATTTGCTAAACATCTTTATGAAACATATCTATCTTAAAATACGAATGTTCTATAAATAAATTCCCACCATTAAATACAGATCGAAGCTTAAAAAACAAACTTCTATGAGATTTAATTGATGTGATGACGTCATGTCTCGTCCCCAGTGAACACCTTCGTTCAGATCAATGACGTCACCGACAACGTCATCACCGTGAAGACGACAGAGAGCAAGCGCATCAGCTGCACGGCCGGGAACCTGCTGACCGACGTGGACAAGGTGAGAGTGCACGTGACCGGATGTCAACCTTCATCCAGAGTTTACCGTGGACAATCGCATTTAAATCGAATTATTTAAAAAAATGAATCAAAAGATAAATGTATCGGGGTGGTGGGGGTCGGTGGTGGGGATCGGTGGTGGGGATCGGTG
>MUZC01001697.1:5369-20369 GCA_002072015.1 Radix auricularia
GTAATATTGGAGGGGGGTCTAAGTTTTTGTGACGAAGTGTGGCCAAGGGGAGGGGTGTTCAAAATCGGATGTCTTTTATGAATGTCCCAAAATCAATCTATAATTCAACTAGTAATATATATTTAATGTTTTTTTTTTTACTTTAAGTAGGAGTCTAAGATCAGGTGCGGCGTTTGAGGATGGCAACTGGGGCGACTGCCCCAGGCCTCGCGCTTACGTAGGCCCCGCGTTTCGGTCCTGAACATGTCTCGTCCTGGTTAATACCTATACATGTAGAACCAAAGAGTGGTTGGTAGAACGCATGCTGGAAACGATTGTAAAGAAACGAAAGAGGCACTCTTGTAATCCTATTTTGAAGGTCAAATTCCGTAGCGTAGCTCTAGACGTCTTTGAAAGCATTACACCGTTAGCGGAAAATAGGTCCGATGTACCATTCAGCCAACCCCCTTTATTTGTGTACACGTCATTCACAATAGATTTACTAAAATAGTTATTTTTAGAAAACTGTGTCATCGGAATGGCAGTGTCTCGGTAGTGGTGCGATCGGAAACATTAATTAGCGTCATCAAAGTCATTTCTCTGTACGATATCAACATGAGTGGAAGAGATCGCGATAGATTTCGCAAATCTGACTCAGGCGCAGAAAAAGCCAAAAAACGCAAGCTAAGAGAAGAATTCGACAGAAGTCAAAAGGGAGCACTGGATAAGTACTTTCCAAAACAAGCAGATAAACAAGGTTTTGATTGTCCTGCGGTTGCTACTGTGGACTCTACCATAGCGACCACTGTTAATGATACAAGTTACAGTGATTGTTGCGAATCTACCACCGCGCCATTATTGGATATGAAGTCACCACACTGTGAAGTTAGCGACAGTGAAAGCGGCTTTAGTGAAGTTGTTTCAGCACCACGGAACTTGACATCTATTAGTGGAAGACAGTCATAAAACATGCATGTCTGTCAAATGTTAATTACCGCATGGCTAATAATACGTGATTCGCTATTGTTATAAGTCAGGGTCAAGGAATCCTGCATGTCGACATACACAGTTCACTTTCAATTAGCAAAACGCATTATTTTGCAATAATTCTGCCAATAAATTGCATTTTAAATCACGTCGTAACCGGCACGTCATTTTTCGATAAGAATAAACCGTTGTTTATATACCAGTGAAAATAATGAACTTGTAATAATTTAATAAAAAGGTGATACGCGGTATTAAAATCTCACAATAATCAAGATATTTCATATTTTTAAATACCATAGCATACTGGTGCTTAGCGATCTTTACTAGTACTCTGGCCCCGTGGGGTCATTGCTGGCACTAGGCCCCGCGCTTACCTAACGCCGCCACTGTCTAAGATAGATTAAATTTGAAATATATACAAGACCAACGTTTTTCTATCGGAGCCATCGAATAGCATTGCGACTTTGCTTGGCAGTGTGAATAGGTTATCAATGATTTTTTTATATACAGAAATGTTTATCTTTAAGGAAAGAAAATGTCTGCGACTATTTAAAAACAATAATCTAAATTTAAAATTTACGTAAAATAAATAATTTGGTTTCATGATGTTGAAGTGGAAACGCTCAGGGAAGAAATTCGATCCGTTAATTTTTTTTATCTGTCGTTCTTCATGGAAACAGTCACTGTCACCACCAGTTTCTGAAGGCATTTTTTTGTGTCCAGGCGGTTTTTTAATAGCGCAGACCACCCCTGGGGAGTGGTTATGATGCTGTTTTTATTGGACGCCTCCTTGCATGAGGAGGGGTGTCAGTTAGAAGGGTCCATGGGAGCCTGAGAATTTCCTCTCCTCTATGTAGCCCTATTAACTGGATTATGAAAAAAAATCGGTTCACCAGTTAAAGTTGTCTAATTAGATGTTTGCGTTAATATCTACCATAACATTAACGACCGGTTGCATCTGCTTCAAACAAAAATAAGCCTCGTGCGCAGAGTTTATGTAACAGCACCTGTGCTTTAATTGCACAAAACACGTAATGTCTTGTTAATGAGAGGGGCGTCAGTTGAGCATGATCAAAGTTAAGCGTATTCTTGCAGATGATAAAAGATTTAATTGTTAGTCCTGAAACTCCTCCTCATTTAAACCATTTATAATTTAATCAGTTGCGGTTAGCATACCAGCCATATCTGATCAAGTTAATTTAATTTTTGCATTGATTTTTCTTTGTTAACTGAATTAAATGAGGGGTAGGACTGCAATCAGGCTTATACAAAATTAAATGGAAAAGACGTAAACAAGGTAAGGGTTAGCCTGACCGGACGTAACAAAACAGCGAACGTTTCGGCAAAGAGCCTTTATCAACGAACATACAAGACACAAATAAAACGAAAATAAAAAGAAAAAATGAAGGAACTTAGCTGCGGTGAAATCCAAAGTATCCAAAAAAGTGAAACTGAGAGATGACAGAGCGAATTTATATAGGAAAGCAGAGAGTGGGCGGGGTAACCGCCTAGGTGGTCAAAGAAAAGACAATGTTCATCCCATGTGGTGCGAGTGTACCGTGATTTTCTATTAATCTGATTTCAATCTGGACTCTCGTGTGTGTGTTTGTGCACGAGACAATGGCAGTGACTGCCAGGTCCTTGACACTCATATGGTCGCGTCCATTGAAGTGACGGGAGACGGGACACTGTTTATCTTGTGTAATCGCCCTAATATGTTCAGACATTCGGCACGACAAAGATCGTCCCGTCTCTCCTATGTATTTCAAAGGACAGCGCTTACACACAATGGTGTAGACAACGTTGCGGCTAGCGCAGGTGAAACCATCCTTAATCACAAATAGCCCCTTAGGGAAGTTTATCTGTTCGGCTTGCACAACAAAAGGATATGTCTTACACCGAAGTCGGCCGCATGGTACAGTACCCAGGTGGTTGGGTGATGTGGAGAGGCGGGTGCGAACCAGAAGATCACGTAGGTTTCTGTCCCTCCTAAATACAATTAGGGGTGGGGTGGAGAATATGTTGTTCGTCTCAGGGTCCGCAAGGAGGATAGCTCGGTACTTCATGAATATTTCTTTGGCTTTGATGTTGTGTGGATGATAAGTAAGAACCAGCTTGCTCCTTTGGTTGGTATCACGGGTGCGTGGTAAAAAGGCGTCGGCACGAGTGAAGTTTTTGACCCGCTGAAGCGCATGTTGAAGTGTGGCTTCAGGATATGACCTTTGTCTAAAAAACTCCACCATTTCCAAAGCCTTTTCCCAAAAGTCATCCTGAGATTGACACAGTCTACGGAGTCGAAGAAGTTGAGAAAAGGCAATGGAGTCCTTACAAGTTTTGGGATGAGAAGAAGGGTAGAGAAGATAACAGTGGCTGTCTGTGGGTTTGAAGTAGGCCGAAGTGAGGAGGCAGTTTTTCTGGAGAGTTACAGTGATGTCAAGGAAATTGACAATTGGGGACAAAAATGGGACCAAGCTATGCTTGTTTGTTTATGGGCCACTTTGAACACAGAGTGGAACAGGAATACACTGGTCGCCTCCCTGAATTCTACAAGAGGTACATATATGACGGTATCGGGATGACTAATATGGAGAGAAGTGAACTGGACACTTTTATTAACTTTGTTGACTCCTTCCACCCATCCATTAGGTTCACCTACCACATTTCTGAACTCTCTGTCTAGGTTTAGCACAAATAAATATTTATTTTTTAAAATCCAAATATTTTTAAATCTACCTTACTGAAAGCATATTATCAATTTCCCTTGAGTAGCTTCGAGATCTGATATTTCAAAGTTGTCTCCCTTTCATTGCCAAACGAAATTATGTGAGATTGAGTGGAATAATGGAATTTTGTTTTACTATAGAACCTGAATTATTCTTATGGCTGGTAAAGAATGTACTTTTTAAAAAAAAATATTTAAGTTTTCGTTTTTTTTCCTTAATCAAATCTTATATTATGTAAGCTTGAAATGTCTCTCTTTCAATTATTGAATAAAATTGAATGTTGCTGCTTTTCTTTATGGCACAATATTTTATGTATTTTATGCTTTCAGCAGGACTGGCTTTACGCTTAGGCAAACTAGGCAGCCGCTTAGTGCCTCCGATTAGAGGGGGCCTCGCACAGAAATTATTACAAAAATCTGAGTATATTCTTTTACATGTAGGGCCACCAAATTCACTTCGCCTGGGGCCTCAAATTCCTTATGGCTGGCCTTGTTTTCAGCCATGCCATGCCGAATAGCCAACATAGCTATAGATTGTCAAACTTGGTTTTATTCAGCATTAATAATAATTCATTGGTTTTTTAAAATTTTGTTTAAGAGAAGGTTCAAATATGATCTCCTAATAAAAATGAAGCTAAATGTCAAACCAACATTTATATATGGCATTTGTGTCTATGTGAGTAGTCTCCCAAATAATTTTTTTAGTCCTTTACGTTTGTTAGTCGTTTTGAGCAGCATGGACTTCATAATTTATATGTTTCAAGATTGCACATGTTTTCAGATAGTACATGTTTCCAGATTGTACATGTTTCCAGATAGTATATGTTTCCAGATAGTACATGTTTCCAGATAGTACATGTTTCCAGATAGTACATGTTTCCAGATAGTACATGTTTCCAGATAGTACTTGTTTCCAGATTGTACATGTTTCCAGATAGTACATGTTCCCAGATAGTACATGTTTCCAGATAGTACATGTTTCCAGATAGTACATGTTTCCAGATTGTTCTTGTTTCCAGATAGTACATGTTTCCAGATAGTACATGTTTCCAGATTGTACATGTTTCCAGATTGTACATGTTTCCAGATAGTACATGTTTCCAGATAGTACATGTTCCCAGATAGTACATGTTTCCAGATAGTACATGTTTCCAGATAGTACATGTTTCCTGATAGTACATGTTTCCAGATAGTACATGTTTCCAGATAGTACATGTTCCCAGATAGTACATGTTTCCAGATAGTACATGTTTCCAGATAGTACATGTTTCCAGATAGTGACGTAACAGTGTTTAGCCCACACTACGCATGCCGATAACAGCCACCCGACTCGAGGCTTAATTGTATGCATCTAGAATCAAATGCTTCCTCCCCTTTAAAATAAAATTATTGTCCCAGCTATAATGAGCCAGCCCTTCGCAAACAATTTGTATCCCGACGGCACTGCCAACACCAAAAATGTGAAACCCATTCCCCACGCCAACCCCAACCTTTTCCTAACCCCTACCCATTAGAAAGCAAGCGATTCACTACGATAGGGGGTTCTGTTGGTGGTACTAGTGACGGGTGTCCCATTAAAGCAGACGTTGTGATTTCTCTCTTTCTTTTTAAATGGGTTCGCCCACCTGATTTAAATCAAATTGGATCAAGACAGCGCCAAGTTGGTGTATCTGTCTATTGTCCTGTGCCGGGTCTTCACCCCATCACGCCCCATTATTGTTGCTGTCAAAGTTGATGTCACGCGCTGCATGCGGCCTCCGCTTACATGCACTCAGAGCGCAAGAGGTCTACCTGCCGGAGAAGAACAAAACATACCTGGTTGTTTTCCCCATTAAACAGAGTCCAGCTGATTTATTGCCTAAGCCTTTTGTTTAGCCTTAGTGTTAAACATGTAAGAGATTTCCGGTGCTGGGGTTTTTATTGGGCGATTGACAAGAGAATTAGCTTTAAAAGGACGCGTTGGTGTCTCTTCTACAAAGGGAGCAATACTGTTAACTACCCTAATAAAGACCATTATCTTTGTGCCGATCAAACTGCTGCTTTGACTGCTGTGACCCAAATCTGTTAGTGAAACGCAGCCTTCAAGAAAAATCATTATTCAAGACAATGCCAATGCTTTCCGTTGGCATGGTCTCACTAGCAATAGCGAATTACAAATCCTTTTTTAAAAATCATTAGCATATATTCAAATCAAATTCCACGACTATAATAATATGAACAATTTTTAAAATCCTGTTAATGGAAAACAGATAATATTAATTAGTCCTAAGTGTCATAAAACTTTTGACCACCGTTCATATATCATATAGAACGGGTCTGCGATAAAGATTTTAAATAAAATGCCAA
Organism: Radix auricularia; assembly: GCA_002072015.1. NCBI lineage: Eukaryota > Metazoa > Mollusca > Gastropoda > Lymnaeidae > Radix > Radix auricularia. The sequence goes on from MUZC01001697.1 coordinate 11,404, forward strand.
ATACACAAACAACTAGTGTAATGAAAACAATAAATTTGAGCTTTATTTTTAAAACTAAGACGACAGTAAGCGTTTCGGCTAATTGTACTCATGAAGGGATTAGCCGAGACTCTAACTTCATTGTTAATCCTTAAAAACGGACTATTAGCTTGAGATCTTGAAAATAAAAATAATAATGTGAATTTTAAAAAACAACAACATAAATGCTCATTTTAAAAATATTTAGTTTCAATGGGTTTTTTATTATTATTAAACGAAAGAGTGTTTGGGGGGATAAAGATTTGCTTAAATTTGAAGTTACTAGTCTGCTTTAAGGATATTTATTTTTTTTAACACCTAAGCCCTTTATAAAATAAACTAGATAAAATAGATCTTCATTGTACAAAGAAGCATGTCGGTACAAAAGAAATGCTTGATAATCTGCCTAGAGCATATACGTCTAGACCTATATTTTTCAGGATTTTCAGCCTAATGAGATTGACCTTAATTGAACAGTATCTGTTTACAATAGTTACAATATAAAAATACTAACATTTTTAGCGTTAATAAAAATTATCGATTAATTATTCGGTAATTATTAAAAAGTTAACGATTAAATTTAAATTAATCGATAACAGCACTAATATATACATTTATATAATAAATAAATTTATATAATATAAATATATAATAATATAATATTTNTATATATATATATATTAACGGTTAATGGAGAAAACCCTTATAAATGAACAGGTAGTCACAAAGAAGCAAGTTTCGGCCGAAAAATATAAAATTATTTCTGGACTGTTACACGAACATTTTTATTTTTTACTCTTGACTGACGTGACTGTTCAAAATGTTGGTAAAGTTTATGTGTCTTATTAGAGAAATCGTTTGTCTATCAAGCAATGTTCCATCTAAGTCTAATAGATAATTTCCGCACCTTCTGGTATTAGCATCCACTAATTAAACTTGGCAGCCATATATCTATTTATCACTACTATTTTCTGACATTACTTTTGAAAGAATTCAAAATATTTAGAATCAAAAGCCTTTAGAAACTAGAGGTGGAAACACATCTTGGATACAAATTACTATAAATATTTCTATTTTAAAAAAAAAATCAATGTGAAAATTTGTGTATTCCATTTTTTTTTTTCCAAATCATTTTATGGAATTTAAAGATTTTTTTTTTAAGTATCTTGTAACTTTGTCTACACAATGGTAATTTAAAAATGAATATCTTTTTAATGTATTATAGCTGTTGTTTAAATACAGTTATGAATTCTAATTCTTTGTAAGGTTCGAATATGATTTCCTAGAAATAATTGGCTGGAATTATTCTTTCACTAAAGAATGAATTATCGTCATTGATTTAGGGTAATGCTTACCTATCAGAGATTTAGAGTCAAAGAAATAAGAAATGAATAGTTGACGAGCTGAGACGATTTACAGCATTAAATAAGGGTAAGAAGTAGGAAGTTAGAGTCTGCTAAAGATACAGTAGATATTGGTAGTGTGAATAACAGAGAATTATTAAATACATTATACGTTGTTATAGCTTTCTTCAAATGTAGATCTACATTGTTTTCCTTTTTTAAATATATCGCTCCACACTTAATGTTGAAGAATATTTTAAAATGTAACATTAAATACTATATTGTTACTAACGAAATCAGAATAACTGCTCCAGGTGAACTAAACTTTTAATGTAAAAGAACCGAACTTCGATATGGTGTGCGTGCGTGCGTGTGTGTGCGTGCGTGTGTATGTGCGTGCGTGCGTGCCTGCGTGTGTGTGTGTGTCTGTCTGTCTGTCTGTCTGTCTGTCTGTCTGTCTGTCTATCTGTCTTCTCAACGACATTATCCCAAATTTTGATAATTGCAAAAGTGAAATAATTTTTAGTCGAATATGTTATAGTTTGCTCACAATTGTCTAAGTTAATGCATCTTATCTCTAAACGAAAACAAAGAGACAATGAATTCTAGTGCACAATAACTATCTGTTTCATTTTATTCTTTTCTAAGCACGATGAATCGAACAAAAAGATCTAGCACTCTTTAAAAAATAATCCTAATAATAAGTCAAAATGCTTTTTTTTTTTATTTTAGGTTTCTGACCAAAATATATTAAAAAATAAAAAGATTAAATTCTAAACAAAAATTAAAGAAAAACCACAAACATTTGAATGATTACAAGGAAATTTATTTATTTTCGCATGATGTTATGTGTAAAAAAAAAATATTAAAAAAAATAATAAAAAAAAAAAATTACATAACACCCAGAAAAAAAGTTAAATCACAAGTTAGCAAAGCAAGGATATCGTGAAATGTCAAACAAATTTGTTCGCACGTTCTCGGTTCTTGTGTTAAAAAAGATTAGGTGATTTCCCATAAGATGACCGTCTGGGCCTGTAAGGTTAAAGTTTTCATTAATTAGTTATTTAAAATTTGTTGACTTTTAACATTAAAACTACTTAATAGTGTAAATCAAGTGTCTGCAGCCTGCGGCCGGGCCGCGGTCTGCCGTGGGCACGAAAATGTGAGGCCGAGGAAATCTGTGTAAAATATATAACCTGCGGCCGGGCCGCGGGCTGCCGTGGGCACGAAGATGTGAGGCCGAGGAAATCTGTGTAAATTATATAACCTGCGGCCGTCAAATATTTGGAATGTGGCAATATATCATTTAAACTTGTAAAAGAAATATCGAATATCTATTTACACTCATTAGAACTTGTTATTGCGAAACATATTACTACTCCGAAAGCTAAAATATTAGCTGCTGTGTTTGTTGCACGTATACATACATTGTAGTTAACAAGGGCATGCCATGAAGTTTTACAGTCCAATTTTGAAGCTCCCCGAAACTGTGTGTTGCGCATATTTGATGTATTATGTTTGCTCTGTGTAACAGTGAAAAACATCTGTCAACTTCAGTAGCTGCTATAGTACACACAAATGACCAAATGTCTTTGTACTTTAACCTTAGCTGGCAGCTGCACCAGAAATCCAGAGAGATTCTTGACATAGCAGTTCATAAACATAAAAGTATTAACAGTGAACAGGTGTTTAGGGAATATGATTAAGTGTATCATAGTTATACAGCTTATATTCTGAGTTACCGTATAATATTATCCGTGGATCATTAGTACTCATCATGTCGATAAAAAGAAAAGAACATTGGAAGAAGAGAAACGGAGCTTTAAAGTACAATGGGAGTTACATTTCTTTATGGTAGAGACACAGAAAAATTTCATGCAGTGTCTAATCTGCGGTTATGCTGTGAAAACTGTCAAAGGGGACAATACCAAGCAACATTTTTGCAGACATGCATCACACAACTGTACACAGTTACAAGGTGATCCAGGAGAGACCTGCGAGGAAATTCATTCGCTTCTTATCCCCAACATTCAAATTGTGCGAGGATCTGCTCTCCATGGAGACATTCGTTACAAAAACTCGAGGAAAAAACATAATTTTGGAGGTTCAAAAAGCTAGCATCTACTCTCACGTTGATTTGATGAACCTGTGAGGCATTTGCACAGATGGCGCATCTGTCATGGTTGTAAGAAAAATGGCTTCGTGGGTAGATTTTTCCGATTATGTGTTCAAGGATCGCGGTTACCATCTCATTAATCTGCCTTGCAGTATTCACCAGGAAGCGATGTGCTCGAAATCTGTTTGTGATAAATTCTGAAGTGTGTGTATCCCATTATCCTTTTCATCCATTCAAATGCTCTTCCACTGCGCCAATTCGTACAAATTATTGATACAAATGATTGGTCAGCTGAAGATATTCTATACCACACCAGCGTTTCTCAGGAATAAACATCCCGCTGTGTTCTGCTGCTAACAAAATAAATACTGAAATTTTGTGCCACCAAAAACAAGAACTGCCCATTGCAGAAGCAGGCCTTCGTTACTTCTCTAGCCTTTATTGTATACTAGCAATTTGCCCGCGCTTTGCTGCGGGAAGATGGAGTAGTAGTGATAAGTGAGTGAGTGCATAAAAAACTATATTTTTTGCCCCCAGCGCCCACCAAGGAATATTTTAAATATTATTTCCCCTGCTGCCATTGTGGAAGTGCATTTAAAAAATCCCCAACGTTTTATGCGTTACCTATTTGGGAAATAGGAAAAATGGTGCTTTTCAATTTGTATATCGCACATATTTGGAAAAAACACGTTTCTGAGGTCCCGGCCCAAATGAGTGTGAATTTTAAAATTATTATTACTCTAATTTTTGTCGTGAAAGGGTACCAAACAACTTCCTAAAATTTTATGCTTCTACCTACATGGGGAATGGGAGAATTAGTGATTTTTAATTTTTATATAGTTAATATTAGGGAAATCTTCATTTTGGCCTCCCAGCCCACAGTAAAGAATATTTTAAATAATTGTTTACCTGCTACCATCGTGGAAGTGTAGTTAACAAACCCCAAAGTTTCATGCATTTGCCCATTTGGAAAATAGGAGAATGATTGATTTTCACATTTTTATAGCACGCATAAGGAAAAAAACACGTTTTTTTGGGCCCAGGCTCTCATGAGCGTGCATTTAAAAATTATTTTACGCCAATTTTCGTCGTTTTGAGGGTACCCAACAAATTCTTAACGTTTTATGTTTTTACCTGTCGGTTTTTAATATAAGAAAAAATTATACTTGGGCCCCCGGCCCCCTGTGAGTGGAAATTTACCATTCTCTTTCGCCAACTTTCATCTGAAGATTGTACTAACTTCCAAAAGTTTCATGCTTCTACCTAAATGGAGAATGGGGGAATTAGTGATGTGTAGTTTTTATATAGTTTACATTAGGAAAAAAACTACATTTGGCCCCCCGGCCCCCATTAAGAGATATTTTGAAATATGTTTTCATCTGCTACCATCGTGAAAGTGTAATTATCAATTCCTCGGCGTTTCATGAGTCTACCTACTCGAGAAATAAGAGAATCAGTGATTTTCAATTTTTATAAATCTCATATAAGAAAAAAAAACGTTTTTGGAGCCCCGGCCCCCAACCGTGTGTATTTCAAAATTCTTTTACACCAACATTTGTCCTGAGAGGGTACTTAACAATTACCCAAAGTTTCATGCTCCTACCTACACGGAAAATTGGAGAATTAGTGATAAGTCGGTTTTTAATATAAGAAAAAATATATTTGGGCCCCCGGTACCCAATTAGAGGGAATTCTAACATTCTTTTTGCCAATTGTCCTGAGCTTGTACTCAAAAAATTTCAAAAGTTTCATACTTCTACCGATATGGGAAATAGGAGAATTAGTGATTTTTAATTTTTATATAGCACTTATAAAGAAAAAAATGTTTTGTGGGCCCCGGCCCACATTAGTTGGAAATTTAACATTCTCTTTTGCCAATTATCATCGGAAGCATTTACTCAAAAAATTTACAAAGTTTCATCCTTCAAACTATACGGGAAATAGGAGATTTAATGATTTGCAATTTGTAAATAGCTCATATAAGGGGGAAAATATTTTTATGGGGCCCCATTTTTTTTTTTTTACTCGAGTGCCTCTATGAGTTGGTATTTAACATTCTTTTTCGACAATTACCATCGGGAGATTGAACTCATCAACTTACTAAAGTTTCATTCTCTCCACCTACATGGGGAATGGAAGAATTAGTGATTTTCAGTTGTTAAATTTGGGCCCCCAGCCCCGCAGTAGGAGAATTTTTAAAAATTATTTCACCTGCTAGCATCGTAAAAGTGTATTTATAAACTCCTCAACATTTGATGAGTCTACCTACTCGGAAAATAGGAGAATTGGTGATTTTCAATGTTATAGTGATCGTTTTCGGGGCCCCAGCCCCCATGAGTGGGAAATATAATATTCTCTTTTGCCAATTATCGTCGGAAGCATATACCCAAAACATTTTTTAAGTTTCATGCTTCTACCTACACGGCAAATAGATGATTTATTTGATTTTCAAATAGTATATAGCTTATATAAGGGAAAAAAACAGTTTTGGGGCCCAGGCCTCCATGAGTATCAATTTCAAAATTCTTTTTCTCCAGTTTTTGTCGTAAGATAGTCCCTAACAACATCTTAAAGTTTCATGCTTCTACCTACACAGGAAGTTGGAGAATTAGTGATGAATCAGTGAGTGAGTGAGTCAGTCAGTCAGTCAGTCAGGGCTTTCCCTTTTCTTAGTATAGATTTCTTATTTTATATCAACTGCCTCAACGAGTCTCTTCAAGGAAAAAGAACAACAGTTTGCCTCATGCACAGAAGAGTACAGGACTTCTGTGACAAATTTCGTCTGTTACATAGTCATATCCAACAGCTCAATCTTTATCATTTACCGCAACTCAACAATTTAATCGAGATTCATGAAATAAGAAAATATAAAATTCCGGCTGCGTCCTTTTCAGGCGTCCTCGAAACGCTGTAGCTGGAATTCGCAGATCGTTTTAGTATTTCAACAAGATCTCTGAAAAAATGAGATTCGTTGCTTCTCCACATTTGGTTGAGACAGAGAGTGCGCCGTTGGGTGTCCAAATGGAGCTGATCGAACTAAAAAATAAATCTTGTGGAGCAATTCGAGGAAAAAAACGATCTATTGGAGACATGGAAATTAGCTTTGGAGTATCCCAAGCTTCGCGAAATAGCAAGAATCACACTAGTGCTTGTTTGGAAGCTTTTACAAGTACGAAGCGTCATTTTCGCGAATGAAATATTTCAAGAACAAATATCGAACCCAAATTGTTGACACCAATCTGGTGTCAGGAATACGACTGATGATCTGCGAGTTCCCGATTTATGCTAGCCTCTCTTTCTTGACTGCTAAATTACATTGGCATTATTAGTGAAGCAGCTTATCCCTTATTCAATTAATTTGTTCTAAGTGTACTAATTCCACTTTAAAATATTTTTATACTGTATGTATGTGACATGCATGAGGTTAGGACCCTTAGGTTTATATGACAATGTTCATTATAGTAGAAATGTTCGAAAATATCAATTGAAATTTTTTTGTTGGTCATGAAGCACTGTGGTTGCCTTTAATTCATAATGATGACGTCATTATTATTTCGCGTTTATTATTACGAAGGGTACGTTTTTGGTACTAATTTTTTCGATTTTCAGAGAAAATTTTTGGAAGCCGTAGCAAAATGTATATTTTTTATGCCGCTTTCAATTGCCAAAAGGTTTCGCACCCCTGGTGTAAATCAATGGTCATTTGATTGGCGTCCATAAGATCCTGCATTAAACAATGAATGGAATACAATGTGTCAAGACCTTAAATTTCACAAACTAAAATAAATTTTAATACCAGCATTTAGTATTCGTTATGTCCACGTGAATTGCAACTAGTCCCGCGTGGATATAACTATTTTAACATCATTGAAGGGTATTCTTTTAAGTTTTAAATTTTACAGCCGTATACGGAATTTCTGTCCTTATGTTGACTTTATACTCTCTAATATTAGTAAAAAATTAAAGACAGACACGAATTCTTAACTCCTGCAGTTATTTGTACGTACCGATGACTTTCCTGTAGACGGGGTAAGCGGGCGTGGTATTGGTGAAAACAACTATGAACTGCTGAGTGTCAGAGAGGCGAACATTGTAGGCTACAACGTCATTCCTATTGGAGGGGAAATAACCGCCGATTTTCAAAGTCGTCTCTTTCAGTGGAGTAGCACTTGCTGATTTTAAATTTCGAGAAGAAAGGGAGAAAAATAAGGAAAGGATTTATTAATAAATTCTAAAGATAGGACATTTCGATGATAATATTTTAACGATAAATGCTTCCTATCTTTCTATGGGTTCATTTTATTTTGACCTATTATGGTTGCGTTAAAAGAAAAATATACCAAGGTATAAAGAAAGCGATACCAAGGTATAAAGAAAAAGATACCAAGGCATAAAAAAGGATACCAAGGTATAAATCAAAAGCTTTTTCATAAAACCTTCCCCATTCTTGCTATTTTCCTCCCTCCAAATTGTTTTTAGTTTGGTAGTCCATTCTGTCTCCAATTTATTTCCCTGGTACTCCCCTCTCTACTTTCCCTTTCTTGTTGATACCCTGGAGCGAGTGTGTAATCTTGCCTTATTCCTCTTAAATCAAGGTAAACAATATTAGTTTTCTTTGGGTTACAATGTATTCAAGCACATCTGTTGTAAAAACGTAGCTTTATATAACTAGGTTCTCCTCAGTTTGAACAAAGCCTAAATCGTTAAATCATTTCACTGCTGTGAACAGTCTTGAGCTTGAATATCATACTATGAGAACGTGCACCTTGTAGCAAATAATGCGTTTTTTATTTTATTTGCTGACGCACTTCCACAATTTTTATATATAGCCCTTCCGCTTATCTCATTCTCCATTGTGTAATCTGCGTGTAACCTTTCGTGTTCATGTGGGAATCATATTTAAATTATCATTAACCCATGTGATCAATATTAAATAAATTTATGATTTTAATGTTGCACTGAGAATCTTTCTGTACCAACCTGTAAATGAAACAAGCCTTAGATAATAGGTGAAAGGATTGTTTATATTTAAAACAAAACAAGCCATTTTCAAATGCAAAGTTTTCAAAAGAAGACAAAGATGTTTAAGACGACAAACAAAGCTTTTGTAGATATTCTACTTGATGACATTTGTATCTTTTAAATATGAACTTAGTCTTAGTGTTGTGTTTCACTATGTCGTAGTTTCAACGGAGTCCTTCGCTCTTTACAAGGATATGAGCTTATTACCTGGTAAACACAGGGGAGGAATCATGGAAGCCTTCACTTCAAATTCATCACATGTCCCATACTGCGTATTTATTTGGTAACCTTTCAGCTGTGAAAAAAATTAAGTTGATTTTTGTATACAGATACAAATGAAAAGACAGTGACAACTGATTTAGTTGCATTTCAATAAAATTTCAGGGAATCACAAGAAATAAGTTCGACCAAAAAGCCTAAAGGACTACACACCAAGGAACCTTTCATAATTTTCTTTTTAGACTGGT
>MUZC01001697.1:25369-36259 GCA_002072015.1 Radix auricularia
TTTTTTTACTGTAAGTAGAATAGATTAAAATTGAAATATATACAAGACCAACTTTTTTCTACCGGAGCCATTGAATAGCATTGCGACTTGGCTTGGCAGTAAGATTAGGTAGATACAGTGGTGCCTCGGTATGCGTAGTCCCTTCCAGACCTTTGGACGTATACAAAATCTATTTTTCCAAAAGAAATTTAGGAAAAAAAACGAATCCATTCTCATGAAAAAAATCATATAGTTACTTATATAATATACATTAACTGAAGTGGTTGCATACATCATTCAAACACTGCTTAATATTAAAATATATAAACAAATACAATTTATACAAAATACATTACTGATTTCCTAATATCTAGATAAAAAGCAAACTTTCCACATGGTCTAATGTTTCTGATCTTTGTTTTTTAACCGATTTCACCTCATTGGCATTATTTGTCCATTAAATAAAGTCTTTAATTTTAATAATCATGATAGTGCTGGTAACAATTAATTTTACTTTTGAAAATTTAACAATTTAACAGACACGACATTACTTTGAACAAGCCTAAACCTGCCAAGACGGCCCCTCCTAAAGGTTAGCGTCTTAGGGGTGTCCACGTCGGCTAGTCTTTCTTGGTGGGGAGGAAAGAGCTGCCGGAGAATTCCTTAGAAGATAAATGAGAGTCTTTATAGACTCCGGGCCATTTATGCCATCTCAAATGTCATTCATTTAGTACAAAAGGAGGATCTGTAACACATACGATTACAAGCTTTAATATTTAAATCCTTTATTTTAACTTGTGATGTCTGAGCCCGTGCGTGCTTGCTTGCCGAAAAAACTTTGGAACGATGTTTAACCCATTTTTTGTAAGCTAGCGAGCTGAAATTTTGCAAGCAGAATTATGCCGATGATAAAAATGATGTATCGAAATTTCAGATCGATCGAATGGACTGTAATTGAATTATTGAATTGTTGCATTATTTTATTTTTCTCTATGTATCAAGTTATTTTTTTAGATAGAGTATCATGGTGCCTATTATGTTCAACTACCTTTCATGTCGCGCAATAAGGTGCGCATTGCATTGACAATACTTTTTTAGAATATATTCACGATCGGTGCGCATTATATTAAACCCTTTTTAAGAGACATAAGTAGAAATTTGTATTTTCGGATTGTTTTGCCCTGCGTATTATAATGAACATCCTTATAGATCTAGTTATGTCTCGTATATTAAGGATTTATTGTCAAAAACTTGGTATTTACGGGGTTTTTTTTTTTTTTTGGATGTCTTATTCTGCTGTAACATATATCACAACATACAGTAGACGTAATTTGAGGAAGAAAAGACACTCATATCAATGATTTTTTTATTTACAGAAATGTTTATCTTTAGGAAAGAAAATGTCTGCGACTATTTAAAACAAATCTAAATATCAAATGTTTGTAAAATAATAATTTGGTTTGATGATGTTGAAGTGGAAACGCTCAGGGAAGAAATTCGATCCCTTAATTTTTCATCCGTCGTTCTTCGTGGAAATAGTCACTGTCACCACCAGTTTCTGAAGGGATTTTTTTTGGAGTCCAGGTGGTTTTTTAATAGCGTAGACCAATCTGGGAAGTGGATATGATGATGCTTTTATTGGACGCCTCCTTAATGGAGGAGGGGTGTCAGTTAAAAGTGTCCATGGGAGCGTGAGAATTTCATCTCCTCAATGTAACCCTATTTACTGGATTATGAAAAAAAAATCGGTTCACCATTTAAAATTTTCTAATAAGATGTTAGCGTTAATATCTACCATAACATTAAAGACAGGGTTGCATCTGCTTCAAACAAAAATAAGCCTCGTGCGCATAATTTTTTTAGCAGCACCTGTGCTTTAATTGAACAAAAGACGCAATGTCTTGTTAATGAGAGGGCCGTCAGTTGAGCATGATCAGAGTAAATGGTTTTATTGCAGATGATAAAAGATTTAATTGTTCGTTCTGAAACTCCTCCTCATTTGAACCATTTATAATTTAATCAGTTGCTGAGCTGATTGTTTTGATGGTGGAAAAATGCGGTTAGCACACCAGCGATATCTGATCAAGTTAATTTAATTTTTGCATTGATTTTTCTTTGTTAACTGAATTAGCACGTTATAATTAACATACAGTCATAAATGAATAGTGTATCAATGGTATTATTAAATTCAAATTAACTTTAGACACAAGGTGTTCAAGATTGAACCTTTGTTCTCTGCAGTGTTCAACATCCCGATCACGTAGTCAAAAGTTTGAATGTCATATTTCTTTTTACTAACTTGGTGAGAAGAAAAAGAGGAAATTAATACGACATTATCGTATAGTACTAGGGTTGTTCGATGAGTCCCCATTTTATTGTGGGATCCTGTACCAAACTTAATCATATTGAATAAACTTATCCTATTCTCGATGGAATCCTCTTTGCAAATTAACTTCTTTTCTGTACCAATTCTTGTAAAATTCATACTTTTAATTGAAAAGTATAAAATAAACTATACACTTTTACACTTTTCGTCGTAAAGGCCAGTTTAGGTGCAAGTAATATAGTTGCTGATCTAATTTATGTCTCTGGAATGTTTCTTTATTAGTTTGTTGCTGCAATTTTTATCAACAAAGTTTTCATTTTCGTTTCGGTCATCTTTCAGAAAGAAGTCAAAACGTAAAATCGTCAGCCAAATTGTAAATAAAGAAAAAAAAAATAATTCCCATTTTAATGACTTTTTCTTACTTTCAATAGTGAAATAGATGCTATTAATGAATAAACACGAAAAGGTTTTAAAAACAAAAAGTGTTTATTATGAGACTCTAAATAAAATTGATTAAATTTGTCATAAAATGAAAATATTCATTAACTTTGACCCTAACCAACGGGCATGGCTGGTGTACACAACGAGGATATGGTCAGCGTCGATGACAAGGTAGGGGACACAACTGGGTTAGTGAATAAAAGAACATCTCCCGTGACTGAATTTTTTTACCCTGGTAGAAAAAAGTTTACACTAACATAAACATTTAATAAGATGTTTGCAGAGAAACATGGGTAGCAAATATTCCTTAGACATTAACTTTTAAAAAATTATTTGCAGAGAAACACGGGTAGCAAATATTCCTTGAGGTATACAACGTGATCATATCCCTGAATTGTTGCTCAGTTCTTTGAATTATGACCAGCACAAATGGTTGATATGTAGGGATTTAAAAGTCATAGCCATTATTATTGGGTTCAAAGGAGGGTATGCAAAATTTCCCTGTTTTTGTGGTACTGGGGCAGCAGACTCTGAGCATTATTCCAAGAGAGTGTGACCAGCAAGAAAAGAATTCACCCAAGGAAGCTACAGTGTCAAGTTACAGCCTTTGGTAGAAGCACATTGAGTTCTCCTTCAACTACTTCATATAAAATTTGGGTTAATGAGAGCCTTTTTCAACAATTTCTTAGGTAACTTAAGACAATTAAAAACTTTTGATAAGAACATGGTAGCCGAATTTCTGGCTTTGGGTTGCCGCATGATTGTCAAAGTTTCACTTTCTGGACTCTCACGTTTCCTACTTTCCTGTAAATCTTAGTACATAAAGTGAAGATCAGGTTGAAAGGCTCCATCTGGACATTTTTGCAATGGAGAGTCGATACCAAGATCGATGTAATGGGAATATGTTTGCAGACTACTGCTGATCATTAAAACGTCATAACCCTCGTGCTTATCATAAACTGAAAAGACGATTTACATTTTGTTAAATAATTAATAAATGTACTTAATTAACTATAATAAAATTTAATTTTTTTACATTATATCGAACTACTTTAAATTGTAAAAAAGTTAATTGCCTGTTTTTGTTACTTCCCCCGAAATTTTCAGTTTAATGACGTCATACATCTTATTTTTAGCTTTAATAAAAATTATCGACTAATTATTCGGTACTTTTTCAAACATTAACTATTAATTTTAAGATAATCGATAACAACCATAGTTAAATGACAAATAAGTGATTTTAAACATGCTTATTTTCAAATAGAAACATTTGCATTTTGCGGGGTTGGGGGTATGCAAAGCCTTGTAACATCGCATTGGAGGACGGGTCTAATTATTTTTTACTACAGGTGACGAGGGGTGGAGAGGAAGTAGGGAGCTTGAAAAATCCACCGAAATTGCGTTACGTCATTTATGAACGGCCCCTTACAGAAGAACAATAATCAGGTGCATGGCTAAACTAACTTACGAATGAGTATTTAATGTTTGTAAATTCCTTTGACTTGCGTAACAAAACAAAAATCAATGGGAGCTAAAAGAAGAGGAAATAAAATATATGCTGTCTTTAGTCCAAATTAATAAATTTTAAAAAATGCATGTGTATGTCTCTTACTATGTGTGGCTTTAACGTCAGCACATATTTTATAAACAAATAACAATATGACAACAATTTACGTTGTGAACAACATGGTTGAAGATCACCGATAAAAGTTTTCTTGTGAAGGCAGCTGCTTAAAAGATATTTTTCTAATAGTAAACATGCAAATGAAAGACCATGTATTCATAGTAATTATCCTTTGTTGACAACACATTATATTTGTGCACTCAGTAAATTGTTTGAGATACAACTCATTTGGAAGGCGTCATTTAGAAATAATTATTGAAACTACTACATAACGTCCACTATCATGGATTTATTTATCTTGTTTTCAGTGAAGCTTGGTTTAGCACAAATACATCTTTTTTTTTTTTTTTTTTAAATCCAAATATTTTTAAATCTACCTTACTGAAAGCATATGATCAATTTCCCTTGAGTAGATTCGAGATCTGATATTTCAAAGTTGTCTCCCTTTTATTGCCAAACGAAATTATTTGAGATTGAGTGGAATAATGGAATTTTGTTTTACTATAGAACCTGAATTATTCTTATGGCTGGTAAAGAATGTACTTTTAAAAAAATAAAATTAAGTTTTCGTTTTTTTCCTTAATCAAATCTCATATTATGTAAGCTTGAAATTTCTCTCTTACACACCTTGGTTACTTGCTCCTTCTGCTGGGTAGTACAATACAACATTGTCTGAGCGTGGCACACCTCGCCGCAGATACACGCATTCTCTGTGTTCCTAAGAGGAGAACTAAATTGGCGAAAGGTCATTCTCTTTTTGTGCAGCCAAACAATGGAATTCTCTTCCATTACACATCCGTAGTATTTCAACTGCTAAGTCCTTCAAGACTGCACTTAAAACACATCTTTTCAAACTTTATTTTGAAATATGATGAAAGAACATTTCTTTTAATGATTAACATGACACGTGTATTATGTATTGTCATTTATGTAGTTAGTATGATATAAATGTTTATTTAATTAATATATGTAGTGTTATCTCCGTGTAAAGCGTTGTGAGCCCGGCTCCTGGCTAGGATACAGCGCTATATAAATTATCAGTTTATTATTATTATTATGTTCATCGCGTGGAACGAGTCAACAGGTACACTACCGAACACAGGTCTGCCACTTACCCCCCCACCCCCCACCCCCCNCCCCCCCGGTCAAATAAAGTTATGGTAATGCTATAAAGAAAATAGAAAATCAATTTTGTATTAGAAAGAAACAATAATAAGGAAGGGTACGGTACGTCATTTTCATGTCAGAAACAAATAGAAAAGCTTTCAATCTATACTAATAAAAGGGAAAGCCCTCACTCACTGACTGACTGACTGACTCACTGACTCACAGATTCATCACTAATTCTCCAATTTCCCGTGTAGGTACACGCATGAAACTTAAGGAAGATGTTGGGTACCCTCTGACTACGAAAATTGGCGAAAAAGAATTTTGAAAATCTCAATCATGTGGGGCCGGGGGCCAAAAAACTTTTTTTTTGCCTACATCACTAATTCTCCAATTTCCCGTATAGGTAGAAGCATGAAACTTTAAGAAGTTGTTGGAGACACTCTTACGACAAAAAATGGCGAAAAAGAATTTTGAAATTCACACGCATGGGGGCCGGGGCCACAAAACTGTTTTTCTCCTTATATAAGCTATATGCTAATTAAAAATCAATAATTCATCTATTTTTCATGTAGGTAGAAGCATGAAACTTAAGAAATGTTTTGAGTATATGCTTCCAACGATAATTGGCAAAAGAGAATATTAAATTTCCCACTCATTGGGGCTGGGGCCCCGAAAACGATTTTTTCATTAAATGAGCTATATAAACATGGAAAGTCACCAATTCTCCTATTTTCCGAGTAGGTAGACTCATCAAATGTTGGGGAGTTTATAAATACACTTTCACGATACTAGCAGGTGAAATAATGTTTAAAATTTCTCTTACTGGGGGGCTGGGGGCCCAAATTTAAAAACTAAAAATCACTATTTCTTCCGTTTACCATGTAGGTGGAGAGCATGAAACTTTAGGAAGTTGTTGAGTTTAATCTCCCGATGATAATTGGCGAAAGAGAATGTTAAATGCCCACTCAAAGAGGTACGGGAGCCCCAAAAAATGGGGCCCCATAAAAAAATGTCTCCCCTTATATGAGCTATTTACAAATTGCAAATCAATAATTCTCCTATTTCCCGTATACTTTGAAGCATGAAACTTTTAAAATATTTTGAGTACATGCTTTCGATGATAATTGGTAAAAGAGAATGTTAAATTTCCAACTAATGGGGGCCGGGGCCCCTAAAATATTTTTTTTTATATATGAGCTATACAAAAATTGAAAATCACTAATTCTCCTATTTCCCCATATAGGTAGAAGCATGAAACATTTGAAATTTTTTTAGTACAAGCTCCCGACAATTGGCAAAAAGAATTTTAGAATTCCCTCTAATTGGGTACCGGGGGCCCAAGTATATTTTTTCTTATATTAAAAAAAACTTATCACTAATTCTTCAATTTTCCGTGTAGGTAGGAGCATGAAACTTTGGGTAATTGTTAAGTACCCTCTCAGGACAAATGTTGGTGTAAAAGAATTTTGAAATTCACACTCATGGGGGCCGGGGCCCCAAGAACGTATTTTTTTCAGATATGAGATTTATAAAAATTGAAAATCACTGATTCTCTTATTTGTCGAGTAGGTAGACTCATTAAACGTTTGGTAATTGATAATTACGCTTTCACGATGGTAGCAGATGAAAACATATTTCAAAATATCTCTTACTGGGGGCCGGGGGGCCAAATGTAGTTTATTTCCTAATATAAACTATATAAAAACTACACATAACTAATTCCCCCATTCTCCATTTAGGTAGAAGCATAAAACTTTGGGAAGTTGTTGAGTTCAATCCCCAGATGAAAGTTGGTGAAAGAGAATGATACATTTCCACTCACATGGGGGCCGGGGGCCCAAATATAATTTTTCTTAATAAAAAACCGACTCATCACAAATTCCACAATTCATCGTGTAGGTAAAACATAAAACTTTAGGAAGTTGTTGGGTACCCTCAAAACGACGAAAATTGGCGTAAAAATAATTTTTAAATGCACGCTCATGAGGGCCTGGGCCCAAAAAAACGTGTTTTTTCCTTATACGTGCAATAAAATTTTGAAAATCAATAATTCTCCTATTTTCCAAATAGGCAAAGGCATGAAACTTTGGGGGTTTGTTAACTACACTTCGACGATGGTAGCAGGTGAACAATTATTTAAAACATTCTTTACTGTGGGCTAGGAGGCCAAAATGTAGTTTTTCCCTAATATTAACTATATAAAAATTAAAAATTCCTAACTCTCCCATTCCCTAAGTAGGTAGAAGCATAAAACTTTAGGAAGTTGTTGGGTACCCTTTCGCAACAAAAATTAGCGTAATATAATTTTAAAATTCACACTCATTGGGGCCGGGACCTCAAAAACGTGTTTTTTTCCAAATATGTGCTGTATACAAATTGAAAAGCACTATTTTTCCTATTTCCCAAATAGGTAACGCATAAAACGTTGGGGATTTTTTAAATACACTTCCACGATGGCAGCAGGTGAAATAATATTTAAAATATTCCTTGGTGGGCGCTGGGAGCCAAAATATAGTTTTTTATGCACTCACTCACTCATCACTAATACTCCATCTTCCCGCAGCAAAGCGCGGGCAAATTGCTAGTTTTTAAATAAAATTGAATGTTGATGCTTTTCTTTGTGGCACAATCTTTTATGTATTTTATGCTTTCAGCAGGACTGGCTTTACGCATAGGCCAACTAGGCAGCCGCCTAGTGCCCCCGAATAGAGGGGCCCTCGCACAGAAATCATTTTTAAAAATATAAGTATTTTCTTTTACATGTAGGGCCACCAAATTCACTTCGCGTAAGGCCTCAAATTTCTTATGGTTTACCCTGTTTTCAGCCATGCCATGCCGAATAGCCAACATAGCTATATATTGTCAAACTTGCTTTTATTCATCATTAATCATAATTTATTGGGGTTTTTTTTTTAATTTTTAAGAGAAGGTTCAAATATGATCTCCTAATAAAAATGTAGCTAAATGTAAAACCAAAATTTATATATTGCATTTGTGTCTATGTGAATAGTCTCCCAAATAACTTTTTTTAGTCCTTTACGTTTGTTAGTCGTTTCGAGCAGCATGGACTTAATAATTTATATTTTTCCAGATTGCACATGTTTCCAGAAATTACATGTTTCCAGATAGTACATGTTTCCAGATAGTACATGTTTCCAGATAGTACATGTTTCCAGATAGTACATGTTTCCAGATAGTACATGTTTCTAAATGTCTAAAATTGTTATTACCACCGCTCTCTCATCGGTTTTGGTTTTTCAACACACTACCGGACCACGAAGTATTACTTTTGGAACATCTTTTCTTTAAAATGTTCATAGACAGATTAACCGCTTAGACAACCAGTTACCTTTACAATATATTTTTGAAATATTATTACAAACCATTCGTCTCAATTTAAACTTATTCCATCTGATGTAGTTCCATAAAAACAATGGAAAGCCTTCACACCACTACAGCCCATGTTTAAGGCTGAATTTGTTTTTTTTTAATATTTGAATTTTCTCCAAAAATATATAGCAAGCATGTTGATAAATCTTGAACTAATTCAGTCTTTGCTAGACTCCATCTCATAATTTATGACTGCCACTGTTTAAAAACATAATTAAAAAACAAAATATTTTTTTTAAAGCACGCACACATACAAACACACTGAACAAAACATTAGTAAAATAAATAAACCAATCATTTATTAATCAATAAATGGACGAGTGACGTAACAGTGTTTAGCCCACACTACGCATGCCGATAAAAGCCACCCGACTCGAGGCTTACTTTTATGCATCTAGAATCAAATGCTTCCTCCCCTTTAAAATAAAATTATTGTGCCAGCAATCATGAGCAAGTCCTCCGCAAACATTTCGTACCCCGACGGCACTGCCGACATTAAAATTTGAAATCCATTCCCCACCCCAACCCCCACCTTTTCCTAACCCCTACCCATTAGAAAGCAAGCGATTTACTACGATTTGGGGTGCTGTTGGGGGTACTAGTGACGTGTGCCCCGCCCCATTCAGGCAGACGTTGTGAATTCTCTCTTTCTTTTTAAATGGGTTCGCCCACCTGATTTAAATAAAAAAGGAACAAGACAGCACCATGTAGGTGTATCTGTCTATTGTCCTGTGCCGTGTCTTCACCCCATCACGCCCCCTTATTGTTGCTGTCAAAGTTTATGTCACGCGCTGCATACGGCCTCCGCTTACATGCACTCAGAGCGCAAGAGGTCTACCTGCCGGAGTAGAACAAAACATACCTTGTTGTTTTCCCCATTAAACGGAGTCCAGCTGATTTATTGCCTAAGCCCTTTGTTTAGCCTTAGTGTTAAACATGTAGGAGATTTCCGGTGCTGGGGTTTTTTATAGGGTGATTGACAAGAGAATTAGCTTTAAAAGGACGCGTTGGTGTCTCTTCTACAAAGGGAGCAATACTGTTAACTACCATAATAAAGACCATTCTCTTTGTGCCGATCAAACTGCTGCTTTGACTGCTGTGACCCAAATCTGTTAGTGAAACGCAGCCTTCAAGAAAAATCATTATTCAAGACAATGCCAATGCTATCCGTTGGCATGGTCTCACTAGCAATAGCGAATTACAAATCCTTTTTTTTTAATCATTAGCATATATTCAAATCAAATTCCATGACTATAATAATATGAACAATTTTCAAAATCCTGTTAATGGAAAACAGATAATATTAATTAGTCCTAAGTGTCCAACAACATTTGACCACCGTTCATATATCATGTAGAACGGGTCTGCGATAAAGCTTTTAAATAAAATTCCAAATACACAAACAAATAGTGTAATGAAAACAATAAATTTGAGCTTTATTTTTAAAACTAAGACGACAGTAAGCGTTTCGGCTAATTGTACTCATGAAGGGATTAGCCGAGACTCTAACTTCATTGTTAATCCTTAAAAACGGACTATTAGCTTGAGATCTTGATAATAAAATAATAATGTGAATTTAAAAAACAACAACATAAATACTCATTTTAAAAATATTTAGTTTCAATGGGTTTTTTTATTATTATTAAACGAAAGAGTGCTTTGGGGGGATAAAGATTTGCTTAAATTAGAAGTTACTAGTCTGCTTTATGGATATTTATTTTTTTTACAGCTAAGCCCTTTATAAAATAAACTAGATAAAATAGATCTTCATTGTACAAAGAAGCATGTCGGTACAAAAGAAAAGCTTGATAAGCTGCCTGGAGTTTATATGTCTAGACCTTGATTTTTCAGGATTTTCAGCCTAATGAGATTGACCTTAATTAAACAGTATAGTTACAATATAAAAATACTAAAATTTTTAGCGTTAATAAAAATTATCGATTAATTATTCGGTAATTTTTCAAAAGTTAACGATTAAATATAAATTAATCGATAACAGCACTAATAATATACATATATA
>MUZC01001698.1:11953-31930 GCA_002072015.1 Radix auricularia
TGGGTGTTGAGAGGTGGGTGGTGGTGTTGGGAGAAGGGTGCTTGGCGTTGGGAGGTGGGTGGTGAGTGTTGGGAGGGGGGTGGTGAGAGGTGGGTGATGGGAAGTGGGTGGGGTGGTGGGTAGTGGTCGGAGGGTGGTGGATGGTGGGAGGTGGGGGTGGGTGTTGGAAGTTGTTTGGGCTGTGGTCATGAAAATGGGGGCGGGGAAGTTGGGGAGAATGATTTTTAAATACAACTCTCTAATCTTGTTTGGTTAGCTAGTCTATAAATTGTTTTAGCAGGAATATTTAAAAAAGAAAAATTAAACTAAACAATTACCAAAAGCTGATATGTTGACATTTTTATTAACTCTGCCATCACGTCCCTCGATAAACTGTGAACCAACCAAGATATTTGTGATTTTGTTTCACTGTGTTAACCATGTTCTAATATGTCAACTGTATCTTACCATGTCTCCTTCATGAAACCCCAGGATCTATAGAAGGAAACTTTTACAGATTGAATAAGAATATACAACTAAAATGCACTTTCACTTTGTAAAGATCTGTATTAGAATATGTGTCTTCTGTGAGGGACCCATCCACCAAGGAAAACATTAATAATAATGATAAAATAGAACAAATTCAAAAGGGAGCTGCAAGATTCATTACTGGAGAAAACTGACAAAAATAATACCATTAGTTAAATCATTCAACCTTGGAACACTAGAGGATAGGAGTACAAAGTAGTAATTATACATAAAGCAATTAATTCTTATTTAGAATTACACCATAAAGATAACTTAACACACCCCTCACATAGACATAAGGATAAAAACACCTTTCATATTCCGTATGCAAGAACAAACACATACAAATTTTCGTTCTTCTCGTCTGGAATTCGGGCCTGGAATGGTTTGCCTGAAGTAACCAGGAAAACCAACACTTTATCAACATTTAAAACTCTAAAAAGAATAAAGGATTAGTCACAAACTATAGATAAGCGTACGACGCAATAGTCTACTGTATAGAAGGAGCGTCTGTTACAGATAAGACAAGAAAAAGTAATTAATTCTAGCTTGGGAATACGACACAAAGATACTCTAACTGCAATACAACAATGAAATAGACAGGGAGAAAAACATTTTCTTATTCCGTATGCAAGAATAAACACATCAAATTTCTCGTTCTTTCTGTCCGGAATTTGGACCTGCTTTGAGTTGCCAAAAAAAAAAAGAACCTGAAAAACCAACACTCTATCAACATTTAAAACTCGAATAAAAATGCAAGACTGGACATAAACCACGGATAAGCATAGGACGCATTAATCTTCTGTATAATAGAAGTGTCGTCTTTAATATTTATGGTGAGATAAATTGAACACCATCCCATTTTTAAAAATGAAAATGAAAAGTTTAAATAACATAGTCATAAATAAGATTAGGACACAATTATTATTGAACTGTGGCTAAAGCTTTCTTCTCACTACGTCTTTTAAAAGTCTTTGATATTTTATACACATCAAACCGATTAAGCTGCTTCATTATTTTTTTTAAAAATAGGCATACTGTGCTAAAATGATAGGAATTTAATTTAACTTATTTTTTTAAAAAGGAAAATAAATGTTTATTGTTTAAAAAAGATTTTTTAAAAAAATTTCCTTTCATCCCATAAATTTATGATTTTTCACTCCTACATCTCCCTCACTCTCCCCCTCCCTCACACACATACACTCACACACACGCACGCACTGACACACGCCCACCTTTACCTTTTCATAACCAGCCCAGAATCCGATTCGCAGTCCAAGGGAGTTAATAATAGTTAAACAACAAAGTAGTGAAAGTCAATTGAATCTCCTGATTTATAACGCCACAATTTAAGTTTCACTCGACCAAAAACCAGTGTCCAAACACATGAAAAATTTCCTAGAATAAATTTCCATAAATAGTCATTCTGCTTATTGGGGCCAGCACAAGGTCTTTTGTGGGGAGCAAATATTTTTGTCAATTGTTGGACACTAGGGCGATCACTTACGAGGGAGCTAGTACTACAGTCGCCATTGGTACCCGCTCTCACAAGTTGCTGGTCAGGTTTGGATGGATGCCAGGCCATTACTTTTCCCACTAGTGCTTTGGGTACTATTAAAAATGACAACATTAAGATGGCTCATATAGGCGAGTTGTTAGCTGCCTTAAATGACTGTATTTCCACTATATTTGAATTTTTAATTATAAAAATGTCATAATAAGCTGCAAAAAGTACAACAAAAATTAATCAAAGTAAATCCTTCTCTTTTCGTTTTGATTTATAGTAAAAAACCGACAAATGGCCAGCTCTGTTTTATTTTAAAATTGAGTCCATGTTTTAACACACCTTAGAATACTACTAGATGATCTTTTTTTTATGGTGCATGTTTTTGATTTGCACAGCTATTGAAATCTGTAAGACCGTTAAAACTGACAAATAAAAAAACCACGTGCATATTTACATTTAACTCAAATACAAGCATTCTGCTATGATAATCTTTTACGGTTTTTGTTGAACCAAACAAGATACAAACTTTCACTTTCTTCTATAATATTGTCAATGTTAAACATTTTTCAAATGGTATACGAATTCTTTCTGTCTAATAATACAGGGATGAAGGGATAAAAGACTGTATTAGGGGGGTCTTTAAAGTATACATCCAACTAAACTACTAGAGAATCAAAGTAAGAAATATTAAAACTATCACTTTTAATTATTGTTCAGAATTATACATTTCTTGTCTCATAAACTATAAACGCTCCTTCAGAAGATTAGCACGTCCAAGGCTTATAAATTGTTTATGTATATTCTTGCCTTTTTATCAGAGTTTTGAATTTTGATGGCATGTTTGTTTTTCATGTCAATTTTTTGGGCAGCCCATTCCATGCCAGAAAATAAACTATTTTATCCCTATGCATTGTTTTGTATTATAATGTTCTAACATTGTACTTCCCATATGGAGTCTATTAAATTATGTATTACAAGAATTATTACTTTGGTCTTGGTTATTTTTCCTTTAGTGTTGCTATGAGTTTAGTTATTTTGACTAATAGATTTTCTCTATTGATCTGTCTTCCTATCTGCATTAAAATGTTCAGATCTACTCCAGTCACATTTGCAAGGGTTTGAGTTTTACTATTTTTTAATGTGACATGTTGCCTTTCATTGGTTATTTCATGTTGCGCTAAATTGCCATGTTACTTTTCATTGGTTATTTCATGTTGCGCTAAATTGACATGTCACTTTTCATTGGTTATTTCATCTTGAGGTAATTGCAGCACATTGATCTTCTAGTGCTGCTGGCTGAGCTCTGAGCAAATCTAGTTGTATTGTCTGACATTTAATTTGAGGGGAACTGATTCCATGTATGCAGAGGCGTAACAACGACTTGGCATTGTGGCAGGTTCCAAGGGCGCCGAGGGCTAATCCTTCAATTTAATCAAATCCAGTATTTTCCTATCTTTTGAATTTTTAAAATCAATTTGTCAAGGGCGCCAAAAAATAAATTAACCAAGGGCGCGGAAAACCCAGTTACGCTTATGCATGTATATTTCAATAAAACTATTTAAATAAGAGGAAATATACAAATTTTTGGGAAGCTTATAGCAACTGATATGCAATTTTGGTTTGGACATTTTTTTTCTGATTTCGCAACGTTAACTAGTTGTGAAATTTTCCACAAGCAACCGAATATTCCCGTATTTCTGCGCCAAACATTCGGCGTTAATTTTCGACGATAACTTTCACGATAAAACTCACATATTGATTTGATAATTCCAATTGTATTTTATACATCAACGCAATGAAATCATGTGATTCAAACGATGAGAGCTGCAATACGAAAACAAAACGTTCAGACTTTAATTTTGATCTATGTCTTGGATTCCACGTTCGAGCAACCTTCATAGCCATGGGTTACACGCTTTTCCAATAATAACCCTAATACTGAACAAGCCTTAAGCTTTTTTAATTGCACCCCCTTCATAAGGGCATTATTTTCTATTTCAAAATGTGCATGTTTTGAATCACTTTATTGTCATTTAAGTATGTATTTAGTGTAAGACTGCACTATAAAGTAGCAACATGCTTTGAAGCTATTTTTGATGTGCGTTTTTGATGTGACGTCACGTAGTTCTTGAACAACACCCTCCTTCTCGTCACACATTGTCACAAATATGTGATCCCCAACCCCCGGGTGCTTGACGTCATTTATGGACGACCACAAATCTGTAAAGTAGGACGCCCAAAAGGGGGTGGAGTGGTGAAAAAAATGACTTTGCTCCCTGTTAACAAGAGTTTTGTGCATTTTTTAAGCAAGCGCACAACGATAGGAAACAAGTTTTAATACATCAATGATATATCTTTAAAATATTAACACAAATATTCAAATTTACAAAATATGGTCAATTTTATATATAAGACTAGACTATGTGACTGAAAAATCTATCGGTCAGTTAAATTTTAGAAATGTTAAACTGTTAGTAATACATTCAAGTATTGTGATAAAATGTTAGTGAAACTCAAAGGGGTGGGATCATATCTTTGCTTTGGTATAAAAGACTTAGATGAATTGATAAAATGGGAAACTAGCTGGAGTATTGAATGTCTTTCCACTCAGAAAAGTGTCAACTGTTAAGAGTAAGAAAGAAAACGAAGCAAATAATTCTAAATATTTGATTCATGGCAAAGAACTAACCCAAACTAAAGATGCAAAATACTTAGGAGCCATAATAAATGAGAAACTATCATGGAATCCCCATGTCAATGAGGTTATTTTTTTTAAAATCCAACAAAACCATAGGCTTTATAAAGAGAAATTTATACGGATGTAATAAGAATATAAAATTAAAATGCTACCTCATTTTGGTGAAACCTGTACTAGAATATGCATTTACTGTATGGAGCTTATCACAATTTAAAAAAATTAAGAAATGTTAAAAATATAAACCATAATTTATAATATGTTCTCTTAGAGAGCAAATCAAATCAAATTTTTCGATTAATAAGACTATCAGGTCTGAATGGCGATCAGTTTAATAGATGAGATTTATAAATGTATTTAATTTATTATATTTTAAAGGGTTCGTGCAAACATTTGTACACTTTTATTATAAAAAATAAAAAGTTTTGGGGCCCCCAAACCGTCGGGGGCCCCTAGCCATACCCCGTTCAGTCCCCCTAATCCGCCATAGCTTTTGACATTTAAATTATACTTGATTAAAATTGTAAGATAAGACTGATTAGAAAAAAAATAGCCTATATATCTAGGGTCAATTCACCCTATGAGTTTTAAAAAACTGAAATGACATTTATGTTCTTCAGAGGATGTAGTCATGTAGGCTCTAAGTGGATAAGGCAAAGAGTGCAAATATAAATTATATTTGTGGGGATGGTGGCACTTAGTTTTATTATTATTATTATCCTTATTAAACTTATTTAACTATTTTAAAAAATATATTCCGTCCGTTTTTTTTAAAAAGGGAGATAAGTCAAGTCTTTCATCACTATACACTCTTATATATTGAAATACACAATAATAGGTTGAAAATATATTGTAATCGTTTGCCTATATATTTTTTTTCTTAATATGTGGAACCCTACTTGATCATTGATAAAAATGTGTACAACAATAAAATTAGTCACCGTTCGAAGCTTAATTTAATCACTAAAAATCAATCGAAAAATTGCATCTTATTTTTAATACTTAATACTTAAAAGGACAGATTAAAAAGAAAAAGTTGTAATAATAAAAATATCGATTCTCTAAAATTGTCCAGTAATCAGGGGAAAAAATCTTAATAATGACATACCAAACAAAAAAAAAAAAGAGTGTTAGTCAACACCTGAGGACGAAATGTTACAATGTCGAGTTATTCTCGGCGTTCGAACTTAATTGAAGGTGTGGGGAATGAGGTTCTATTTGGATTCGTAACATTCACTAGTAGTTTGGTAGGGATTCTGTTTTACCTTAACCATAGGTAATTATCTCACCTAACTTAATTATTAATATTAATAGTATTAATAGAGTATTTCTTAGAATATTATTATTTTTCAGGACTTATTTTTGAAATGTTCAATTATCAATGACAATGTTTCAATGTTGCAGTTTCAATCTCCAATTGACTCAATTAGTGAAAAGAAAATTCAATTTATTTTTAGTTACGATACAAATAAATTTTAGGCTTTAGGCTTACATATTAATTTCGAAGTGTCTGCTTCTTAGCTGCAGAACTGCAGACATCTCGATGGGACTGTGCTAGTAGTTAGTAGTGCTACGACTAGACTAGGACATGTCATCTGGTAACACTAGCAAAATCCCCTTGAGTAACCTTGGCCTAGGGTTGTCTGCTGCTACGATTAACTCTTTCAATAAACTTCCGCCTCATCCCATAAGGATTTTCCGTATTACGATCAACTGGTTATGAAATTAAAAAAATGCTTAAAATCCACTTATAATATTATTGTCATACTGACTTCATTTCTTAGGCTAAAATGGTTATTTACGCATCCAAACACTGTTTTGAGCTAAATACTATATTTACCTCTAGTTTAGTACTATAATTTTTATAATAAAGTATAGGAAAATCCGTAAAAACTACCAAAAAACATTGCGAATGGAGAGATAACACTAGCCGCCATTGCCATAAGTCGAATACATCATTTTTCAAGCATTGAAGAGTTTTTACTTTCCGAGATCTCATTTGTAACAAGAGTGGTATCTAGGGACGCTTTAGTATACTTTAAGGATAGCGGGCATAGACGCATTACAACGCTTTGCGAATTTAGAGTTAATGAATTTTAAAGGTTAAAAAAAAATGATTTGTGTACATTTAATGACAAACAGTTATAAGTATAAAAAATAAAAATATGATACTAGTGAGATCAAAATCAAATCCCTCTCCCGTCCAATTTTTTAAAGTTTTTTTTTAAAAACCAGAATGAGTGCGCAGGTGATTGTAATTTTTGATCTTCTTATGAAAAGTGGATTCTTTGATTAAATCCTAGGGATCTACCAATATGCATTTTTGCCAATATTACAGATAATTTTTTGCCAAAACAAAGTTTCTGATATGTTTACAAGTTCCAGATCATGATCTACATATGACTCACAACAAAACGAACTGTCCTTTTTAAAAATGTACAAAAAAATTTAGGAACTCTTTTAAACCTTCAACCTTGACTTATAATTATTAATTTTAACCAATAGATAAATAAATTTTTCACACGGCCAACTTTTACTCATTATTAAGGAGTTAATGTTTTTAAATTTGTATGGAACACCATTTGATTGGAAAAAAAGGTATGCAGATTTTCATTGGTGTATTTACTTCTTTTGGGCAAATGGGTAGAGAATTGAAATATTTTTTAAAAACAAAATTTGCAGACAGTGTCATAATTTTTAAAAATTTTTGTAATAAAACACTCTATAACTTAAATTAAATCAGACAATTAATTTAATATTGAAAACTTGTACAAAATAATTTGCATCTTTTTAATGGGTATTTAACAGGTGCTAATAAAATGTCAGTAATGTGTATTTATTAATTTTTAATAACTCATACATGATAATGTTAAAAATTGTTTATTTTAAATTCTAACATTTTATTGTTAAAATTTTCATATGACTTTTAATCGATAACATTTTTAAAAATAATTCAGACAGCGTCTTGGAGCTACAATCCACCCTGATAGTGCAACAGAAGTTGCAACTACCCGAGAACAGCTCCAGAATGAAGCCCAAGGTAGCCAGCGACCAAATCAGAGACGGGCAAACCATCGTAATGATGGACAACTTACATGTCCCATATGTCTAGGAACAGCTTCTCTTGCGGTTGAAACTAATTGTGGACATGTATATTGTGGTATGAATTAAGTGTTTGACTTTGATGATAAACCTTGCTACTTAATTGTATAAAAAGATACCTTGTAAGAAAACAGCTGAAAAGAATAAAATTTGTTATAAATTATTATGAAAGCTTTAATAATTTAAATAAAACTTTCAGGCCATTGTTTTATCATGTATTGGGAGCACCAAACATGGATGGGAGCAGTCCGCTGTCCATCATGTCGAACACAGGTAAGAATTTCTTATAAGTTGTGAAGTGAATATATTTTCTCTAATTTTTTTCTGTTTAGTATTGGAGTGTGATAGATGCCATATATTGGAGTGGAATGTATTAATGAAAACTGTGAGGCAGAGCTGATGTATCTATTTAGTTTTTTTCTCACATAGCTGATTCAATAATCCGATGTTATCTTATTTCAAATAAAGAAAAGGGAAATGATTTTAAGTATAAATTTATATTTTATACAAAGACAAGAAAAGACAATATTTGAAGTAAATAAATGAAAACAGTCACTTTTCAGGTCTCCTTACTGCTGTTAAATTTTACATCACAAGAACATGCACTAGAGAGTGATGAAAGGCGTCAAGTCATTGATAAAGTCAACCAATATAACAGACGGTTTTCTGGAGAGCCTAGAACTGTGAGTAAAACAAATGACACAAGCTGGGTACATTGAGACAAAATGTTTTTAGTTTCTAATTTTAACCTTTTTTTTTACTGTAATCCACTAACTGGGGGATTTAGTTTTATCAGAAAAACTTGAAACAGTGTTTGAGTAGCATGCGCTTGGCTGTCATACCAAAAGTCACAGCTTGGAATCATTGGAATCTCAATGAAAGCAGGGATTTCTCCCGGGGCCAAGGGTGTCCCAGAGTCCACCCAGCTCCAAATGGATACATGACACTAGTTAGGGAAACAAAGGCAGCTGGGAATAGCTAGGTCTCTCATAGCCATGCTTTGTCACTTGCTGATACTTGTTCTTATTAGAACATAGGGTGCAATAATCTTCAGTTTGGAATGAATGCTTGTAGTGGATGAGATAAGCACATTTGATATATTTTATCTATTTGTCTTGTAATTGATATCAACAATGTTCCTTTAAACTAGTGGCAATTGGAAGTTCTATATTTAGATTATTGTAACCAATTTAATCAAGGCGTTTATTATTTATTTTCTTTTTGATTGAAACTGGTGTATAAAATTCAAAGCTTTTCTTTGTTGATTCAAATACTCACATGCCCTGCAGTGTTCTGCAAGATCTCCCTTTCATTTACAATGTGTTAGAATCTTTCCATAAAAATATTGGGTTTGTCCTCATGGATTTATAACTAATAGTTTCATGTCAATGTTGATTAAAAACTCAAAGGACAAGTTTTGACCTATATATAGATCCATAGTTCTGATTATTATTCTTCAATAGTAATCTAATACAGTTTTTCCAAAACATTCAAGTTTGGTTGACCAGTTTTAAAAATTTCACATTTTATTACATTTTCTTTTTAAACTTGATCAAGAATATCTGAGCTGTGCTAACAGGCTTTGTAAAGCTGATGGAGAAATACTGGTCTAAGGAGTCTTGATTAAGGAATTCCGTTTGAATCTTGACTGTGTTTTAAAAATGTTTTTTATATTGCCAGAGTGCAAGTCCAATAATTTATCCTTTTCACCTAACAATGTTGGCTAATTATTTTTCCATGGGCTAGATTTAATTGTATGTGTATTTTAACTCATTAACAATGCTTGCTATTTCAGTGTGTAGAAAAAATTATTTTAATCATTTGTATTTTTTACTGTTTTCAATGGATTTCCTAAAAGTGGCAAGTTTTTAGTTACATTAGAAAGTTCCTCAATTACATATGTTTTTCTTTTCATTTTAAAAAATTTATTCTTACCACTTTTTCAGATCCAAGAGTACTTGCAGGACCTCCCAACTTTATTGAGGCACGCCTTTCAGGAGTTCTTCAGTGTTGGTGGCTTAATGTGGATGTTCAGATTCCGCATTGTGATTCTCGTAATTGCTGCATTTATCTATCTAGTATCTCCATTAGACATATTACCCGAGGGTGCTTTTGGCGTGATAGGATTTCTAGATGACATTTTCATCCTACTGTTTATAGCAGTTTATATTAGTATAATCTATAGACAGGTTGTCGCTGGGCGAGGTGGATGATAATGAGCCTCTAGAGAGCCAGTGTCTTGTTCGTATGCACATACTTTTGTTATTCAAAGCTATATGGGACAGTTTCATTCAACATCTAGACTATAGTACAAAATTCACATCAATAAAACGTGTGCTGTTAGGCTTATAAATTTGAAAATGATTTTGTAATCAAAGAATGAAAAATAAATAAATTTTTTATTAATAATTTTTGTCTTTTTTTTAAAAAAAGTTGCTCTAAAATAAAACAAAAATTATTATTTGCTTATACTTAGTAATGCTACACCATAGTTCATGCAACTAATTGCCTTCATCAGTCATTGTATTTAACCTTTGTCAAAATAATAGAACAAAGAAACACTTGATTGGTATTAGAGGTTTGTTAATCAGGAATGAGTCTTCTTATTATAGTCAAAGGGCTCAATAATCTATTGGCATTTATATTATGGTTTTGTTGTTAGCATTTATCTTTTGGTATATTTACATTTTACTGTATCTTTCAGCTTATAAATTCATTAATCTTTAAGAAGCAGTTCTTTGCAATAGAAATCAAAGCAGATAAATCACCTACCACAGGCATTCATATCTCTAACAACACACATTTTATTGATACATATGTGCATGGTGTCTACAAACGTGTAAATAAAATGTCATGTTACCAAGATGAATATGGCCTACATAAATCCTGGAGCTTTTTGTCTATTATCTTGTTTGTTTACATTTTTATTTGTATTTCACTTTTGGTAATGCTTTTTTTTAAAAATTTAATTTGCATCTACAGTGGAACCTTGGTAAATGTCCTTCATCAATTCTAGACCCTTTGACTTATACCAAACTTGTTTAAGAAATAGAGGGAAAATGAATAATTTGTTCCCATGAAAAAAAAAAATCATAGTTTTATGTACATAATTTACATTGTTGGGGGTGGTATAAAATAATTTAACCACTGCTTAATAATTAAATACAAAAATAAAAAGAACTAAGACGAAATTGATCCAAACCAATTTTTCAACCTGCTCAATTTCCCTGATCTTTGTTTTGTAATCGATTACACCCTCTTTGCAACATGTGCCTATTTAATTAAGTCTTCGTTTTTCACAATCATGGACATCGACCATCACCTTCTTTGGCATGCTGCAACTAAGTCCCAGACACACACACTAATTTATTATTTTACAACAAATCTCTTGTTTCAACTCTATGGTGATCCTAACCATTTTTTAAAAAGTTGCTTGGCTCCTCTTATTAACTTGATCAGAACACATGCTAAGTGAATTTACTTACAGTTATGGTGAAAACACAAGATCACATGATTATTTATTGCGCGAGTCGTTAAATGTTTGTTAGCAACTGATTATGAGCGGTGGGAGGGGTGTTCAAGAACTGTGACGTCCTATGAAAAATACTAAACTTTTTATAAAAGTTCCATTTAAATATTTGATTGCTTACAATTTATTTAATGACATTAAATACAAACTTATATGACAATAAATAAAGGCATTTGAAACATGCAAATTTTCAAATATCAAATATGGCTTTTATTGGGTGTGGGAGGCTAATTTTTTTCGGGGGGGGGGGGAATGGGCAAGACGTATTCCAAAGGTTGTATACCTAGCAAAATGTCTCGTGTCTAAAACGACATATACCAAGATGGACTCATACCGAAGCATACGTATACCAAGGTACCACTGTATTTAATTTTTTTAAAAAGAATTTTTTAAATCTCTTGTACAATTATTTTTCATAATGATTTGATGATTTTTTTAAAATGTAAGTTGTATTTAATTCCTTTTCTTTGACATAGCTAAATAGAATTTTGCTGCGAGAAGACAACAACAAAAAAGAGAATATATTAAGGGAAGTGGCCAGTTATTGGCTAGCTCAGTGCCTTACTGATTAAAATATGCTCAATGATTATTATTTAATTTTTCATTAGTTTAAGTAACTTTTTATTTTATTTTACTAAGTTAAAAATACATTTGACATGAATCGTAAGCTGAAATATATATTTTAAAAACCTTTCAATAGACTTTTAGTGTGGGCCAAAGAAATGTTCAGACATAGCACCTCTTATTTTCAATTTTCTTTCAAATATTGTCACTAATATTTTTGTCATTCCTTTGATCTATTCCAAGTGTTGACACTGGCTTTTCCTGTTATTTTATGTATAACTTATTCATATGAAGTAATAAAATTGTATGTACATGTATATAGTAAATTAATCACGTCTCTTATTATGTCAGTTCTTTTTCACAGACATTTTCAAACTAATTGGCTTGAAATGACAAGTAATGTTCTTTTCCAGTTATTACTCAACTTTACGTTGACTTTTATCAACAATAACAGTCTGAGATTCTGAAATTTTTAGTATTATTCTTGTGGTTTAAATTTAATTGATATGGGGAGAGAGCAGATATAAGGAATAATAAATAAAATCGAAGTTTTAGTAGTCAATTGGAATCATAAGTATTTCTTACTGTAAAAATGTAGAGTAAAGGTGTGAAAACAAATAGGTCAAAGTTGAAAGCTTATTTCATTATGTAGACACCATTATCTATCTTAGTTATACAGCACTCCTTCTATGCAGAAGATAATTATTTCCACAGACCATGACGGATGATCTGTTGGCAAGTGATGCAGAGACCACGGGTATGAGGGTTCCACACATTACCCAGCCCTTAACTATTGTGACTCAGGGACACCATTGGCCCCGGCAACAAATCCTTGCCTTCGCATGGATTCGAACTTGTGACAATTGCTGCCACTCAACCACCGTGTCCCATTAATAATAATAATAAAATGATAATTTATATAGCGCTGTATCCCAGCCAGGAGCCAGGCTCACAGCGCTTTACATGGAGATAACACTACAGATATTAATTAAATAAACATTCATATCATACTAACTACATAAATGACAATACATAGTACATCAGCTACGTTACTCATTAAAAGAAATGTTGTTTCATTAATTTTCGAAATAAAGTTTGAAAAGATGTGTTTTAAGTGCAGTCTTGGACTTAGCAGTTGAAATACTACGGATGTGTAAGTGTAATGGAAGAGAATTCCATTTTTTGGCTGCACAAAAACAGAATGACCTTTCGCCAAATGTTTTAGTTCTTGTCTTAGGAACACAGAGATAGCGTGTATCTGTAGAAGAGCGTAGCTGACGACTTGGTGAGTAGACCGTCAAAAGTTCAGTAAGATAGTAAGTCAGAAAAGAAGTTGTGACACAGAACAGCCAGTTTATAATCAATGCGGGCTTGTATGGGTAGCCAAAGAAGTGAGTAAAGTAGCGGAGTAACATGGTCATGTTTTTTTGCCTTTAGAACTAATCTGGCAGCTGAATTTTGAACTCTGTAGTTTTTCAATGCTTTTGAGCTTTTTCATTAGCTTTATAGTTAGATGTTGATGGGCTGTCTTTTTGAAAAGTGATACGAGATTTCTACGAAGTTAACTAATAATTTTAATAATAATAATTTTTAAGACTTGTTATGTGAATTTGATGGATGGCTAAAGGCATGGTGACTGTTAACTAATAAGTCGAGTTGACCCAGGGAATGCATTTTAGGAATTGGCACATCTAGCACAAAGCATGCTATGAGTGAGACTTTTAAAAGTTTAAAACAAATTAATTTACTATAACAGTAGGAACTAATGAAACTTTTATGTTAGAAAACTAGTGCTGTTAAGCATTTTTTTATAACCACTATAATTGAATTAACTTTAAAAAAAATATTTACTGCTCAACCTTTCTATAACTGAGTTTATAGTTTTTAGTGTCTTGATAGGAAGTCTTTGTTTTTTAGAAAGTTTTTTGCTTTATATTTTTGATGTAGCTGTCTGCTAGAGCTGACCTCAGCAATCGGCGTTAGATGACCGACACGGGTCACTACAGGTGTACTCCAACCCTAGATGTCAGTGGCGTTCACAGAACAACTACCCGTGTTTACAGCACGGGGAGTTCAGGGGAGAGACACGACCGGTGGGGAGTTACACACCACCACTGGGTAGTGAGTGTTGATGGAGTGAGAGAGACAGAGCGTAGTGAGAGAGGAACGACAAAACCCTTGTGTATATTCCTTGTTACAATAAACCTGTTGCACACCCACCGCACCGCGTGCACCTCACCAAGATGCTCTAGGTATGAAAGGAAGTGGAGACATAGAGAGTGACAGTTTGGTGTGCCAAGGACAGAATGAATGCTGTTTCATTTGTGTTTCAATAAAAACTGTTAGAAACAACTGATTTAGTCCCACATGTTTTAACCTGTTGGAAATTTAAGCCTCCACACGGCTACATTTAAAATTTTAATATTTTATTATTTTTATAAATAAAGTTATTTACTGTACTTTTCAAACAAGTTATACTAATATTTCCCATTTAAATCAACTCAAACAGAGTATAAAGATAAATTAAGCCTTTGGGAATTTTAAAATAATTTTTATTACCTGGCATCTGTCAAATATAGATGAAAAAATTATTTACAACAATTTTAAGATGAAAATAAATTTGTTTTAGAAATAAATGTTGATACTTACAAAATATTTGTCTGTATATGTTATCAAAACAATTACATTACAGTTGGATACATTTGAATCACAGGGTAAAGTCAAAGAATATTTATGTAATATATCCCACATATTTTCAACTTCAAGGTAAAAATATTCAATATGAAATATGCATCATGTTACAATCAATGTCATTTTCAAGGTGGTATAGTCCAAGAAGTCTAAACAAAGTCATCTTCAAAAGGCCAGTTACCATTTCCTTGGCATTATTCAATTTAATGTCATCCAATTTACACGTTAATTCTAACCAAAGTAGTTTATCTTGACAAATTTTAAGGGAATGATGCAATATAAACAAATATAATGTATTTAAATCCAACACCCACTTTAAGTTGTGTGGATGTACAGATATCTGACTGATGCGGCACAGCAGTTTATCATTACTGCCCAGCAATTTTGATAAGGGTAACATAATATCTGTGATTGTGGGTTGTCAAATTTTGCACAAAAAAGGGATGCTGGACAACTTTACATGCAAGTTTATTATTTTGCTCACTGACCAACAAAACTAGAGGGAACAATTTTATATCAGTTTTTCCCAATCCATAGCTAGATTTATTA
Organism: Radix auricularia; assembly: GCA_002072015.1. Classification (NCBI taxonomy): domain Eukaryota; kingdom Metazoa; phylum Mollusca; class Gastropoda; family Lymnaeidae; genus Radix; species Radix auricularia. Next base: position 27,098 of record MUZC01001698.1, read on the forward strand.
TAATAGCTTTACAAAAGTAAAGATTTGATAATTCTTAAACGTAAATGCTAAACAAAGGGGTGTGGGACAACAAAATTTTCTATTTTTTCATATGTAGTTTTAAAGTAATGAATTAATTAGTTTCTATGAATTAGCATCACCACAGCTTGAAACTAAGACAAAAGTGAAAGTTTTAAGGAACATTTCTAAACTAAATTTATAAGATGCATGAAATCATAATCAAATGTCCAAAATTTAATTTTATTGAATGACATTGTGATTGGTCCTTTACTTGAGTAATAACTTTTTCAGAAATAATTTGCCTCATATACAAATTTGAAAAAAAGCTATTTTATTAATTTTATGATTCAAGTAAACAAAAATTATACAAATGAACCAGTAAGGAGCTTAAGTTAAGTGACAGCAAAATAAAATACTGAAAAAAAAAAAAAAAAGATTTGCAACTATAGAAGGTGAAAATATTTTGTGACAAAAATCTAATTCACTTTGCCAAAAAAAAAAAAAAATCATGTTAGATAACTAAATGATAAAATCTTTGGGTTTCCCAATGAAGATCTAAGTTCAATATCAGTGATGTGAAGATTGGAGATTTAAGGTGAAGACTTATTCTGTTCAAGTTTATTGAGGAAAGCTTCTCGTTGTCTGTGGGTAAAAACATCAATAAGTGAGTTCAGTATAAAAAGCATTTTGTGCTAGTGTATCTGAGTGCACTAAAGTGTGTATTGTATATGTGTGCACTAAATTATTTAGTGCATATGTGTGCACCAGGGTAGTTATTAAGTTAAAATTCATAGGTATAAACAAATTTATTTTGAATTTATTCTCATCTCTCATGGGAGTGAAACAGAAATAGTCTACATATATTTTCATAATGGAGGTCTTGTTGTGTATTGGAATCAAGACATATTTAAACATTTTTATAACACCATTTTTCATTTTTAAAGTGGAAGCTTAAAAAATTTCTATAATTATGTTATAGATTAAAAACTTAATGTCATAAAACCTCAAGGCTTATCTTCTTGTTTTCTTAAACTTCCCAAAGAGGAATCAGATTGGGAATAGCCAACAAAGACCATAAGTATATTATCAAAAAAGAACACATGCTATGAGAGCTCTGGTCATATTTCTGTCAGATATTTACAATTGAAACAATCCAGTCCTTCCAAATTATTCATACTTTTCTTGCTCCAAGATTCATAAAATTACTGTTACATAAGAAACAACGACACTGCTAGAAAATAAGTACATCTTTAATGGCGTTCCTCCTTACCACAACAAAAAACGTCTATGCAAAAACTCTCTAAACTTTTACACATATTCTAATGACGTCAACAACACAAGTACTTTTGCACGCTTTCGCACCACTAACCAACAACTTTAAATACCACAAAAGCGACCATCAAACACACCACCGTGCGCAACTCACAACAACTTCAACAAGTTACAATGACAAATTGGTCATCCGTGACACGCTCATGTAATGAAAAGTGCTTTAATTTTATTTTTCTTGCCCAATTATCTTATTTTGGAACAAAAAATTTTTACACCCTAAACTGGAAAAATAAACAAAAATACCAACCTTCTCACATCCTCAGGTCGGGCAATGCGTGCTTGCTCCCTGAGGGCATTCTGTTCAGCCTTTGTAGTGTAAAAATTTTTTAAAAACAAATTAGATTATATTAGTAAAAAACGCAATAAATATACTGAGTGCATTTTCTAGTAGAGATAAATATAAAAAAAAAACCAAAATATGAATAATAATTATAATAATTGTATTCATATTAATTTGTTACAATAAGAGTATTTGTTAGTCTGCTTTTAAAATATTCAAACACAATGAAAAGCTTGTCCCTCCCACCACAATAAATTTCAAAATAACATCATCCTTTATCAATGGGACTTTTAGAATTGACTAGTAATAGGAGGCTAAAAAATTTTTTTTAAAGAAATGGACAAATGAGTGTTTATCTATTTCATTAAAAAAGTTGGAACTTTCTTTCTGAAATGTTTCTAATTTCTATAGATTTAGATAGATTTCTGTAATGAAGATATGATGTCAACTATTTGGAAACCAACTGATTATGTGAACGATGGGAATGTAATGTTTTAAATGAGTTTTGAGTGCAAAAGTATGCATTCTATGCAATCTAGGCTGTTAGTATCGGTCTAGGGTCCCCTGAAGTAGATCTTAAAGTTTCAAATAAGATGAATGCATTAAACAACTTACTTTTCTTCTAGCATCTGCCTTTTTTTCTTCAATTACTCTTTCTTCTGCCCTCTTTCTTTCTATCTTCTGGGCTTCTTGGCGTTGCTGAAGATATAATTAAGACATAATAATGACCTGACTTTTTTCATATCCGCATCCTGAGATTATTAAAGTTTTAAAAGTGGCATATGAGCTTTATTGAAACAATAACATAAATTAAGAAAACACTGACCAGTCTATTTAACAAAGAAAATACTGACCAGTCTTTTTAACAAAGAAAACACTGACCAGCTTATATAACAAAGAACACACTGACCAGTCTATTTAACAAAGAGAATATTGACCAGTCTAGCTCTATTTAACAAAGAAAACACTGACCAATTTATTTAAAAAAGAAAACACTGACCAGTCTATTTAACAAAGAAAACACAGACCTGTCTATTTAACAAAGAGAATACTGACCAGTCTATTTAACAAAGGAAACACAGACCAATTTATTTAAAAAAGAAAACACTGACCAGTCTATTTAACAAAGGAAACACAGACCTGTCTATTTAACAAAGAGAATACTGACCAGTCTATTTAACAAAGGAAACACAGACCTGTCTATTTAACAAAGAGCATATTTACCAGTCTAGGTCTATTAATATTAAACAAAGAAAACACTAACCAGTCTGTTTAACTTCTGATCTCTGACAGCTTTAGCTTGTCTAAGCCTTGCCTGCTCCTCAGTCTCATATCCACCTGTAAGTTGAGTTAATGATAGATTGACATCAGATCAAAACAATAACCATAGCAATGCGAAGTAATAATTGACATTAGCCTTAGTTCAAAATGATAATCATAGTAATTTTGAAGTAATCATTACACAGCCCAACAAAATTTTTTTTTTTTCCAAATTGCCAAGAATGTTTCAATGAAATTATAGCAATTCATGGGTGCTGATTTCAAAACTGCCACTGATTTTGCTGAATTGGCTCTAGTTTCTGAGATATTGGGCATCTATGAAAATATGATTGTACCCTTTGTGTAAAACAAATGAAATCAGTTTGATGTCTTTTGTGTCTCATTGAAATTAATATATCTGAAGTTTTACAGCGCCATTTCTGAAGCCTAAAAGCGGTTGGAAATATTTTATTTTGTTACGAACTAGAGATTATATATTTTGATGACGTCATGGCATTATGACATCACCACGATGTTGAAATCGATTGACGAGTTTGTCGCTTGTGAAGTTTGTAGAATATTTGTCTCTGTCTATCTCGCTGTAATTAGTGAGTAAATTTTGTGTACTACGTCACATTGTGTAGTTTTAATTTGGAGATTGATTGTATTATATTACTTACACTTACAGTTTAATTAAACTATACCAAGTTAAAACTTGGTTTGTTTTTTTTCTTTTATAGTTGCTTTCTAAAGACATCATGAGTTCATCACGAAGATGGTGCAAAAATAATCCGAATGTATTCTGTTACATCTGTGGAGAATACATGATTGAAAAGCAAAGAAGAAATATAACCGAATTTGTGCAGCAGGCATATTTGGCTTATTTCGGTGTGAAGCTGGGAGACCAAGACAAGTCTTGGGCTCCCCATAAGGTCTGCAAAAACAGTGTGGAGAGCCTAAGGGGCCGTCCATAAATGACGTCACACGATTTTGGCCGATTATTTTACCCCCTCCCCCCCTACGTCACGCGTCGTCACAAAATCGTCGACCCCCCCTCAAAAAGTACGTCACAAGAATTTTTCCATTTCACCAGGTACCATTGCATTCTTTTCCCGTTTTGACATGATTTTCTCTGTACTTATTTGATAGCATAATGAGCCCTACACAGCTTAAAGCCCTATAAGATTAAGTATGAATTCGGATTGTGTTATATATTACATTTTTAAAAAAAAATGTTTAGTTGCCATGGCATAGCAGACAGCTAACGAACGAACAATGCAGCGGTAATGTCAAAAACCATTGATGTGATTAACCTTCGCGATTAAGCTTGCGAATGTGACTATTGATATTACAAGGATCATTACATTGTTTATAGACCTAGAATATATAGATACAAGACAATTCCTCAAATTGATTTCGATCTTCTAATGACAGTTTCCCTTCTAAGTATATGCACATCAAAGGTATTTGATCTAAAATTAAACATTGATATCACATCTCATGTTTTCTAAAAATTATTAGGTATGCGCTGGAAGAGGAAAATGGCCCATTCTGTATGAACCCCACATTTGTACAGGAAAATAGTGTGTCATCTTGTGCGTCGCAAAATACATTAATTCTTGCAAGTAGAGGACTGAAATACTATGACATTATTAAAATATCCAACATTATCATAACTTTTAACCCCGAAGCTCACAAGTTTGTTTGTTTTTTAGTTGTTTTTTTTTTCAATTCCGTTTTCTTCAGGATTTCACGTACGTCACACGACAGTTGTAAATATAATGTCACCAATAAATTATCTCATTTGGGGTAATTAAAAAGGGAACTCTTGGACTCTTGGGGGTAATGCTCAATCATTGTGGGCATAGAAAATTTGCTAGAATCCGCTACTTTGGGGTTAACAGTAATGTTAATACAAACTTGTATAATTTTAATATTTAGGTATCCTATTGAAACGGTCC
>MUZC01001699.1:0-41360 GCA_002072015.1 Radix auricularia
CGCCGGGCCCCTGGGCATTTGCCCCCCCTGCCCCCCCCTCTCGGTGGTACTGAGCACACACACCGTATACAACACACACAACATTTACAATACACAAAAAATTAACTACACACAACATTTACAATATACACATAAACGAATGACAAGAAAACTACAAAAAAGCGATGTTAAGGATTGGCACACAAAAAAAGTCACACATTTATTGGATTAATATGAGCACAGTTATTCAGTAAACAAATGGATGATTTAAATATGTGGTGTTGAAAAGTCATGACATAATTATTGTGTTGACCCAATGGTACATGAACGTTATTCCAAAACTACCAGGCAACTGGGCTCAAGAGATGACGAGAGAAAATAGAAAGGGGGAATACAGAAAGGAGGAGAAAGAGAAAGGAGGGGATAGAGAATAGAGGGGACGGAGGAAGGAATAAAAGAGAAAGGTTGGGGAAAGAGAAAGAAGGACTAGAGAAAGGAGTGTTAGGAAAAAAAATAAAGGAATGAAACGAGAAAGTTAAGAAAAGAGAAAGGTGATTCAGAGAAAGGATCGTTACAAATAAAAAGTTAGGGAAAATAAAGGAAGAAAGAGAGAAAGGTGAGAAAAGAGAAAGAAAGGAGGGTTCGAGAAAATACCTATGGTTCTGTTAACTTCACGGGTCCCTGGCGTTCGGTTATACGCCCTTGTAAACGACCCTTGTAAACGGTCCTTGTAAACGGCCCTTGTAAACGGCCCTTGTAAACGGCCCTTGTAAACGGCCCTTGTAAACGGTCCTTTTAAACGGCCCTTGTAAACGGTCCTTGTAAACGGCCCTTGTAAACGGCCCTTGTAAACAGCCCTTGTAAACGGCCCTTGTAAACGGCCCTTGTAAACGGCCCTTGTAAACGGCCCTTGTAAACAGCCCTTGTAAACGGCCCTTGTAAACGGCCCTTGTAAACAGCCCTTGTAAACGGCCCTTGTAAACAGCCCTTGTAAACGGCCCTTGTAAACGACCCTTGTAAACGGTCCTTGTAAACGGTCCTTGTAAACGGCCCTTGTAAACGGCCCTTGTAAACGGCTCTTGTTTTTTGTGCGTTGTTTTCTCTCATTGGACAAACATTAAAAACAAAAATTTCGACCACAGTCTCTCCAGGGTAAACACCCGGCCATCTTTTTTTGTCGTTGCCATGGCTACAGCAGTACACACAAGCCGTGGAATGACGTCATGTAAATAAATACCCAACAAGAGGTATGTACCATCACGGTGTCCATTACAAGTCACCTACAATTTTGGTGTATGACTGTATCGCTGGATTTCATCATAACACGTCATTCACTGATCCGTGGTCCATCTTTCGTCATGATTCACTATCAACTCTGCCCATAAATGCCCTGTGTCACCTATGGGTCAAACCGAGGCGTTTCATACATTCGAAAAATTGTTGGACACGTTAATTTGTTTAGTTCCGCCCCTGATTTTTTTCATTGTCTACATGCGGAAATTAACGATTAATTTCTCGATGAATGTTTAAAAATTTTATCGATTGAAAATCGATTAAAATAATGTAATCGATAAAAATTCGATTAAAATTTAAGAAAAGATTAAATTTTTTTTGTTTGCCAATTTAAAAAATAATTAATAAAAAATATAATAGCCCAGATCACAAGATCTGTATCGCTGAGGAACATAGTACAACAGTCCATAGCAGTTAAAACAAGTTCAAAATATTATTTTTCTATGTCTTTGAGACAGGGAAAATAACTCAATAATACACACAAAAAAAAGACAATTACCTTTTTTGTTACTTCCCTTGAGTTGTTTGGCTTTAATCGGAATTAACGATTAATTCGTGAAATTAATCGTTAATTTTTAAAAAGTTAACGATTAAATTAAAATGAATCGTTACCAGCCCTAAATTTAAAATCTAAATTTCAAAAACTTCTCCATAAAAACTAAAGTAAAGACATTAATTGACCCCCGTATGTTCTTTAAAATATACGCCCCTGATAATAGCTTTGAGGATTGCCGTGTTTTCATAGTAAACGTTCTGTTATCACCAGACGTGTGACGTCAGACTTAAACATCTCTTGTTAAAACGACAAGACAAATCAAAACACCCAAACCCACGAAAACCATTCAAGGAAGGGCAGACAATCGATTATTTCTTGAGTATCAACGGGAAGCAACTCCTTGTTATTGGTAGAGTTAAAATAACCTCCCCCTATTATATACTCTTTTTAAAATTTTTAGTTTAGAGGGAGATATGTTGTGCTCAGACTATTTTTGAGACCTGTGGGAAGCACTCCCAAGTCACATTACGTTTCTCAGAGATGGAATTATGCCCCCTTTGGCCTTGTGTGTGCGTTTTAAAGTGTTGGTTGTTAAAACCTGACATTTTCAACGGAGATATGAAGACAGGGCTAAAGGCAATGCAGATGTTCATAATGACATGGTTGGACGTTAACCCACTGAATTCGTAGAGTCAGGTGGTTAATGACCTTGAACTATCGGGATTCAGGGATGGTTAGTTCTCCAGAAATAAGAAGAGACGGGGCTGAAGGGGGGGGGGCTGTCATTGACCCAAGACAACCTAGTAAGCAGATGAGATGGAATGGAAAGCTCAAAACTGTGACTGGGTGTTGAGTTCTATGTGTTCACGTCTGTGTAGACTGCTAGCTGTTTGGTCGCCCTGTCTGTGTTCATGTCTGTGTAGACTGCTAGCTGTTTGGTCGCCCTGTCTGTGTTCACGTCTCAATGGACTGCTAGCTGTTTGGTCGCCCTGTCTGTGTTCATGCCTCAATAGACTGTTAGCTGTTTGGTCGCCCTGTCTGTGTTCACGTCTGTGTAGACTGCTAGCTGTTTGGTCGCCCTGTCTGTGTTCACGTCTCAATGGACTGCTAGCTGTTTGGTCGTCCTGTCTGTGTTGATGTCTGTGTAGACTGCTAGCTGTTTGGTCGCCCTGTCTGTGTTAATGTCTGTGTAGACTGCTACCTTTTTGGTCGCCCTGTCTGTGTTCATGTCTGTGTAGACTGCTAGCTGTTTGGTCGTCCTGTCTGTGTTCATGTCTGTGTAGACTGCTAGCTGTTTGGTCGCCCTGTCTGTGTTCATGTCTGTGTAGACTGCTAGCTGTTTGGTCGCCCTGTCTGTGTTCACGTCTTAATAGACTGCTAGCTGTTTGGTCGTCCTGTCTGTGTTCATGTCTGTGTAGACTGCTAGCTGTTTGGTCGCCCTGTCTCTGTTCATGTATGTGTTCATGTCTGTGTTCATGTCTGTGTTCATGACTGTGTTCATGTCTGTGTTCATGTCTGTGTTCAGTTCTTGGTAGAATGCTAGCTGTTTGGTCGCCCTGTCTGTGTTCATGTCTGTGTAGACTGCTAGCTGTTTGGTCGCCCTGTCTGTGTTCATGTCTGTGTAGACTGCTAGCTGTTTGGTCACCCTGTCTGTGTTCATGTATGTGTTCATGTCTGTGTTCAGTTCTTGGTAGAATGCTAGCTGTTTGGTCGCCCTGTCTGTGTTCATGTATGTGTTCATGACTGTGTTCATGTCTGTGTTCATGTCTGGGTTCAGTTCTTGGTAGAATGCTAGCTGTTTGGTCGCCCTGTCTGTGTTCATGTCTGTGTAGACTGCTAGCTGTTTGGTCGCCCTGTCTGTGTTCATGTATGTGTTCATGTCTGTGTTCATGTCTGTGTTCATGTCTGTGTTCATGCCTCAATAGACTGCTAGCTGTTTGGTCGTCCTGTCTGTGTTCATGTATGTGTTCATGTCTATGTTCATGTCTGTGTTCATGACTGTGTTCATGTCTGTGTTCATGTCTGTGTTCAGTTCTTGGTAGAATGCTAGCTGTTTGGTCGCCCTGTCTGTGTTCAGTTCTTGGTAGACTGCTAGCTGTTTAATCGTCATGTCTGTGTACATGGCTCGGTAGACTGCTAGCTGTTTGGTCGTCCTGTCTATGTTCATGTCTGTGTTCATGACTGTGTTCATGTCTGTGTTCATGTCTGTGTAGACTGCTAGCTGTTTGGTCGTCCTGTCTATGTTCATGTCTGTGTTCATGACTGTGTTCATGTCTGTGTTCATGTCTGTGTTCAGTTGTTGGTAGAATGCTAGCTGTTTGGTCGCCCTGTCTGTGTTCATGTCTGTGTTCAGTTCTTTGTAGACTGCTAGCTGTTTAATCGTCATGTCTGTGTACATGGCTCGGTAGACTGCTAGCTGTTTTGTCGTCCTGTCTGTGTTCATGTCTGGGTAGAGTACTAGCTGTTTGGTCCCCTGTGCCCCTGTCTGTGTTCATGTCTGGGTAGACTGCTAGCTGTTTGGTCCCCTGTCTGTGTTCTTTTCAGGTTTGATTGATTCTCTGTTTGAACACGCCACCAGTCTTTGAGTGTCTAGCCTTTCTTGGTGTGTGCGTCAGCGACTGTCACTCCTTGTTTATACGCGTCATCAGCGACTGTCACTGTGTGTGTACACGTTATCAGCGACTGTCACTGTGTGTGTACACGCAGTGGCGGCGTGAGGTAAGCGCGGGGCCTAGTGCCAGCAATGACCCCGCGGGGCCAGAGTACTAGTAAAGATCGCTAAGCACCAGTATTCTATGGTATTTAAAAATATGAAATATCTTGATTATTGTGTAATTTTAATACCGCGTTTCACCTTTTTATTAAATTATTACTAGTTCATTATTTTCTCTGGTCTATAAACAACGGTTTATTCTTATCGAAAAATGACAACATGATTTAAAATGCAATTTATTGGCAGACATACTGCAAAATAATGCGTTTTGCTAATTGAAAGTGAACTGTGGATGTCGACATGCAGGATACCTTGACCCTAACTTATTACAATAGCGAATCACGTATTATTAGCCATGCGGTAATTAACATTTGACAGACATGCATATTTTATGACTGTTTTCCACTAATAGATGTCAAGGTCCGTGGTTTCTTCTTATGTACAGTTAATAAAACACTTACCACTTACAGACGAAATTTCACTTTTCTTGCCTTCCTGGCAGGGAATTCGTTGATCAGATTTCTGTAGTCCAAATTTGTGGCAACGTCTTTTTCGATTGATAGAATTGTCAGACCGCAAAGCCTCTCTTGAGACATGGTTGATCTTAGATAGTATTTGATTAACTTCAGTTTGGAGAAACGTCTCTCGGCACTTGCAACGGTCACGGGAACGGTCAGCAAGATTCTGTACGCCACCGCGGTGTTTGGAAAGGAATCCCGCACAGTCCACAGGTACTGAAGCCACTGTATGGCTGTACCTACACTTTCAGGCACAATTTCTCGAAATATATTGAGTTCCGCACACAAATCAGCTCCGTCCAAGTCTTGTGACCTCTCTGAGCGCAATGCTAAGAAGTCAAGGTCCATACAACATTTTAACAGGTCTTCATCATTCAATCGTCGCATCATGTTTACGTTGTACAGAAATCCAAAGAGGTCATCGTATTGTTGAAGTTGTTCAAACCGCGTATTCATGGAAGTGATTGCATGGTCCACAATGTACAAGAAGTATCCCGTTATGAATGTCTCCTCAGGTGATAACGTTGCTTGCTCCCTACTTTCATAGTAAAACTGCCTCTTCCTTCGTCTGTTTCTTCTATGTTTAAATATTTGTTCCACATCCATTGAGCTTGCAATTTCCTTTGCAGTAATCATTGCAGAATGAAAACCAGTGTCTCGATACTTTGTTAGGAAAGATACGAGTCCTTTAACTTGTTGAATTGCTACATCCAGTTGCATATCAGCTGATTGCAGCATTTTGCTCACAGTATTAACAGCGAAAAGAAGGTCATACCATATGACAGTGGCAAGGATGAACTCAAAATTTCCCACTTCAAAATTTGCAAGGGACTCTGCTTCAGCTTTTACCGTAGGATCTCTGGTCTCATCTGCTACAGTAAACAGGGCATCTCTTATTTCACTCAATTGGTACCACAACGCTTTCACACTTTCAATGCTGCATTCCCATCGTGTGTCTGACAACGCTTTCACACTTTCAATGCGGCATTCCCATCGTGTGTCTGACAACGCTTTCCCACTTTCAATGCGGCATTCCCATCGTGTGTCTGACAACGCTTTCACACTTTCAATGCGGCATTCCCATCGTGTGTCTGACAACGATTTTGTAGTGACGTAAGGGACAGTCTCCTTCAAAATCTTCCATCTCGCAGGTGAGCAGCAAACATCACGTAAATTCGTTGTAAAACTACAAAGACTGACATCGCTTGTGAGCTGGATTTGGCCATATCTCCTAACACAAGATTAATATTGCGGCAGCCGCATGGTGTGAAAAATGCGCGACTATTCAAGCGAAGGATATGGGCTTGGACTCCTTCGTGTTTTCCCTTCATATTAGAGCCGTTGTCATATCCCTGTCCGCGACAGTCATCAATATTTAAGCCACGTTTCCTGATTTCTGCTATCAAAGAATCCGACAACCCTTTGCCTGTAGTGTCTTCAACAATCAAAAATTGTATAAAATGATCCAGTACATCAGGTTGTGACGTATCTACAAAGTGCACTATCAGAGACATCTGTTCTTTGTGGCTTACGTCAGGCGTACAATCAAGTATAACTGAGAAATACTTAGCAAGTTTCAGCTTATCAATGATTATCTGCTTTACTTCAGACCCCATTAACTCGATGAGTTCATTCTGAATCTGATGTCCAAGATAATGATCGTGTGTTTCTTCGTCTTTGATGCGACGAACGTGCTCTTCCATAACTGGATCAAATTTCGCCAGCATCTCAATCAAGCCTAAAAAGTTGCCATTGTTCTGATCATAAAGCTTTTCTGTCTTTCCACGAAAAGCGCTGTTGTGCTCTGCAAGATACTGCACAACAGCCAGGATTCTTCTCAGGACTCCGCGCCAATGGAGCTTTTCTTTCTCCATCTGTTCCAGCATCATTTTGTCTATCCCATCGGACCTTGACATTCGCTTTAGAGCTTCAAGTCACTTTTGCATGCTTTTGATGTGCTCTTGAGATATCTCGTGTGCTCATGTTTTTCACCAAGATGCCTCCAATCATTACAAACTTCGTTTGCCAATTTTCCATCGGAAGATGTCCCGTAGAGCTTGCAACAGAAACAATATGCTGCGTCTTTTAATTGAGAGTAACTCAACCATCGTCTGTCCACACGTTCTCCGTTTGACATCTTTCGAATGTAATGGTTGTTTGAAAAACGCCTGTTTTCTTCGTTTGTCGGATATTCATGTTCATCGGGTAATCTGATTGGCCCTTTTTCAACCAGCAAATCACGTAAAGCACAGGTTAAATATTCCCAATTACTTGGATCGTAGATGTCTTTTGCGATACCTGGGAATAAATTGTTCTCTGCAGAAACAACTTCACTAAAGCCGCTTTCACTGTCGCTAACTTAACAGTGTGGTGACTTCATATCCAATAAAGGCGCGGTGGTAGATTCGCAGCAATCACTGTCAGTTGTATCATTAACAGTGGTCACTATGGTAGAGTCCACAGCAGCAAACGCAGGACAATCAAAATCTTGTTTATCTGCTTGTTTTGGAAAGTTCTTATCCAGTGCTCCCTTTTGACTTCTGTCGAATTCTTCTCTTAGCTTGCGTTTTTTAGCTTTTTCTGCGCCTGAGTCATATTTGCGAAATCTATCGCGATCTCTTCTAATCATGTTGATATCGTACAGAGAAATCACTTTGATGACGCTAATTAATGTTTCCGATCGCACCACTACCAAGACACTGCCATTCCGATGACACAGTTTTCTAAAAAATAACTATTTTAATAAATCTATTGTGAATGACGTGTACACAAATATAGGGGATTGGCTGAATGGTACATCTGACCTATTTTCCGCTAACGGTGTAATGCTTTCAAAGACGTCTAGAGCTACGCTACGGAATTTGACCTTCAAAAAGGATTACAAGAGTGCCTCTTTCGTTTTTTTTTACAATCGTTTCCACCATACGTTCTACCATCAACTCTTTGGTTCTACATGTATAGGCTATTAACCAAGACGAGACATGTTCAGGACCGAAACGCGGGGCCTACCTAAGCGCGGGGCCTGGGGCAGTCGCCCCAGTTGCCACCCCCAAACGCCGCTCCTGTGTACACGTTATCAGCGACTGTCAATGTGTATGTACACGTTATCAGCGACTGTCACTGTGTGTGTGCAACTCATGAGCGACTGTCAATGTATGTGTGCAACTCATCAGCGACTGTCACTGTGTGTGTGTACAACTCATCAGCGACTGTCACTGTGTGTGTGTGTACAACTCATCAGCGACTGTCACTGTGTGTGTATACGTTATCAGCGACTGTCACTGTGTGTGTACACGTTATCAGCGACTGTCACTGTGTGTGTACACGTTATCAGCGACTATCACTGTGTGTGTACACGTTATCAGCGACTGTCACTGTGTGTGTGCAACTCATGAGCGACTGTCATTGTATGTGTACAACTCATCAACGACTGTCACTCTGTGTGTGTACAACTCATCAGCGACTGTCACTCTGTGTGTGTACAACTCATCAGCGACTGTCACTCTGTGTGTGTGTGTGTGTACAACTCATCAGCGACTGTCACTCTGTGTGTGTACAACTCATCAGCGACTGTCACTCTGTGTGTGTGTGTACAACTCATCAGCGACTGTCACTCTGTGCGTGCGTTCATGTCAGTAAAAATGCTCCCCAGTGGCGCCCAGTGCTTGCTTCAATAAATATCAAAACACAATGTATGTATGAGGTGACAGGCTTTCATACAATCTGTATTATTGTAAAGCCCACATCTCTGAAATTACTTTTATAACCATGATATTTAACAGAAGTCATACATCCTCAGCCATTTTTACATATAATAAATACATAACCACCTTTAATAAATAGAATCTTTCAAATAATAAATATCCATAAATAAATGTTCAAATTGATAGCCATGAACACAAATGTATTTGACATTACAGATATCATCACTACAACAAGAAGAAAAAAGAAATTTGATGAAACGATTCCAGGGAATCGCTGAAAACACGAGTGTAATGACGTCCGTATGTTTGTCTTTCACAGACATTATGGAATTCTGTTTCGCAATGCATCATGGGGGAAATAAAATTTGTAACTTTTGGTCAATATGTTTTATATGAATATTTACACAGTCTGTAAAATGGGCCGTTTGTTTAAAAGGCCCTAGATCATTTTATTTAAAGCTTGATTTGTTGTTTTCCACCTCTTCAAGCATACGTTTGTAAGCGTTGGTAGCACAGGATGTTGCCAGATGACGTCATACGTTTGTAAGCGTTGGTAGCACAGGATGTTGCCAGATGACGTCATACGTTTGTAAGCGTTGGTAGCACAGGGTGTTGCCAGATACACGAGATTGGTGGATGCTCAAAGATGATGATTGACGTGCAAACTGGCACAAAGCTGAACTTGTGTAAACAGAATTTGACTTAACTTTGATCCAGAGTGTCTAATTTCTGACACGGTGCCAACAGCTGATGATCACGTGACTGGAATAAGATGTGGTTCAACTGTTGGGACCAGGTGTGCTGTGGTGACTCATTCAACCGTGTAGTTCATGTGCCTAGTTAGACTAATCAAAACCATTTACCCCTATCTCAGACTTTTATATTACAATCTGCCATATATCATTTAGTATCTAATACTTTTATAATACAATCTGCCAGATGCGATTGAGTATCTATTGTTTCTAGGTATCATTCAGATATTATTCAGATATAAAGTAATCAGAGCAGTAGAAGGATTAGCAAGAGGTAAAATTGTGGAAGGAAGAAGTAATGGTCAAAACAAGAAATATAGATCAAGTAAACATAAAACTTCATTGTGCTACATTATATGGCAAATTGTTGTTTTACAAATAACAAAACATTACTAGAAGACATTCAGATTTCTTAAGTTGTCAAGGGGAAAAAATGGAAGGGAAAAGTAATTCTGACATGAATAATTTATGTTGAGGAAAATATTTTTTGAATACATTGACCCCTCTCTTTCTCTATCTAGTGACCATCTTCTATTCTGTGTCAAGTGACCATCTTCTATTCTCTGTTTAGTGACTATCTTCTATTCTGTGTCTAGTGACCATCCTCTATCCTCTATCTAGTGACCATCCTCTATTCTCTATCTAGTGACCATCCTCTATTCTCTATCTAGTGACCATCTTCTGTTCTCTATCTAGAGACCATGTTCTATTCTCTATCTAGGGACCATCCTCTATTCTCTGTCTAGTGACTGTCCTCTATTCTCTATTCAGAGACCATATTCTATTTCCTGTATATGGACCATCTTCTTTAGTGAGCATTAGTTTGCCTTTAATTCGTAGGTGGGGGTAGTAGCTTCAATGACCACAAATATTTATGGATAATTTATTTCTAATTTGAACTCTACATTTTGCCCCATATGTAGCCATAAGAACTAATTTATTATTTCATTTCCATACGTAGCCATAATTAATCATTTCCCCCATTAGGAAATAAATGTGTTCAGTAATTCTTGCAGGTTTCCTGGAATTAGATCGATCTTGTTTTGTTTCCTCGAGGTGTTATATTTCCGGGTCACTGTATAATCACAACGAGCTCCACAATTTAGTTTACGTTTTCAAAAAAATAAAAATAAAAAATAAATCGAATGCATCCGGGAACTTGTTTTAGGCCACGGATATCACCCTCCACCCCGCCCCAAATCACGACACATATTCTCCCTGCTCGTTTGTACCCCGATGCCCTCGGTGTCCCCTCGGCAAGACGCCGTCTCGTGCCATCACGCGAGTCTTACATGCTGGAGAAGGGCGTGTCGTCTTCCGGGTCCTCGATGTTGGCGACGAGATCTCGCGTGTCTGAGGTGGGCACGCGCCGGAAGTGATGCAAGGCGCCCATCACCGCCGTCCGGAAGTCGGGCGCCATGAACACGACGACAGGGGCGACGCCCGACTTGGCGAAGAGAATCCAGTCGGACACGGTCCCCAGGGGGAGCAGCCACGCCAGGCAGGTGACCGAGGAGCACGCGCCCCTGGCCATGACCGTGGTGATGAGGAACGCCGGGAGGGGCAGCAGCGAGGTCAGGACGGTGAGCAGCGCGAGGACGTTGAGGGGCAGGTCGGTGCACTGCTCCGTGTTGGTTTCCAGGTTGAGCTGGACACTCGGAGTGGTCATCATGGTCTTCTCGCGGATCTGAAAAATTGGTGTGGGGTGGGGGGGGGAATATCCCTTTTAACAACGTTTCTAAAAATTAAAATGGCGACGTTGGTTTTGAATGATGAAATGAGCTGCGTGTATTCGGGGAATGTCAAACGTTTTAATTGACATTAATCAATAAACTTTGTGCACGTTTGTTAGCCGCAATCTCCACTACGTCGTACAATGTATTCCATTGGAATTCATCAAAATGTTCTAAAAGTATTTTGAGTTCAAGCGCTCCCTGTTCTAAAAGTATTTTGAGTTCAAGCGCTCCCTGTTCTAAAGCCTACAGACCTTATAGGAAAGACTACAGCGTTAAGGGATTTCTTTGATCGTGAAAACAGACATTTAAAAAAATGTTTTTTCACGGATTTAAATTTTAATTAACGAATGTCTAGCAATTTGAATTCACGCTGTGCCCTGTTGTCTTTTCTAAGTTGTTCTCCATGCGACTGCTTCACGCGTTTTCTGATTTAAATTGCCCGTAATTTTCATAAGCTTGAAGATAAGTCGGAAACTTTTTAAAAAATGTTTTGACCTCGTCAAATTTAATGAATACATAAAGAATTTATACATTTTTAACAGCATAAAATAATAATATTTCAGATTATTTGGTGACAAAAGAAAGAATATATTTTTTTAAAAATCTACTTGTTTAATGAAGAACATAAGTTTTAAAATCAGATTTTAATTTTGCTCAGAATATACTAAAAGAAAAAAAACACAACAACATGAAACATTTTTAGAAAGATATACTTTTTTCTTCGCAAGCCCCGTAATCTTCATGTTAAAAACATGCGTAGATAAGCCATTGGGCATTTGAAGAACAAGTGCGTAAAGAACTGGGGTCCGCAAATATCAGCCTTGAAGTGTGTTCTATAAATAGCGCGTCACTTACCGCCACAACGAGGAGGAGCAGCAGACAAATGGCCGCCGGCAGGAAGTAGACCAGGAAGTTGATGATGACAGCTCCCTGTGTGGCCACCAGGGCCTTGCACACGACCCCCGGGCCAATGGCAATCTGGAGAAATGTATGGACGGTGATCAGATGTTGGGGTGAGGGCCACACGCGTGCGTGTGTGTGTGGGAAGTGATAAGGTTAGAGTGTGAGGGACGTGTGTGTGTGAATGGGATGTGATAAGGTTAGAGTGTGAGGGACGTGTGTGTGTGTGAATGGTGAGGTGATCAGTCGTCGAGGTGAGGGGCACACGTTTGTGTGTGTGTGTGAATGGGATGTGATCAGGTTAGAGTGTGAGTGACGTGTGTGCGTGAATGGGAGGTGATCTGTTAGAGAGTGAGGGACGTGTGTGTGTGAATGGGAGGTGATC
The DNA here is from genome assembly GCA_002072015.1 of Radix auricularia. Classification (NCBI taxonomy): domain Eukaryota; kingdom Metazoa; phylum Mollusca; class Gastropoda; family Lymnaeidae; genus Radix; species Radix auricularia. Next base: position 12,477 of record MUZC01001699.1, read on the forward strand.
GTGTTAGAATGTGAGGGTGATCGTGTTAGAATGTGAGGGGCATGTGTGTGTGAATGGGAGGTGATAAGGTTAGAGTGTGAGTGACGTGTGTGTGTGTGAGTGGGAGGTGATCTGTTAGAGTGTGAGGGACGTGTGTGTGTGAATGGGAGGTGATCTGGTTGAGTTTAAGGGACGTGAATGGGAAAACGCAACGAGTGATAAAGTGATTATTCAAATGTAGCAGAGACATTTGTCTGGTCCATTAGATAGAATCGGTCCTTAAGTCACGAGCATTACACGTTGGTCACACCAAGTCTCAGCTTCCAGTGGTGGTCTAACTACGGCCCGCGGGGCACAGGCCCCAAAGATTGGCCCATAATCCTTAACGATTGCTCATCCTTGGGGTTTACATAAAAAATTCTTTGAAGAGTAATACATTTTTACTTCTCTACATTTTTAGCGTATTCCATGATATTCGTTAACTTATTTAACGTACATCTATACTATGAATGAATGAATGAATGAATGATAGCTTTCTTCTACAACGCTAACGCTATCCATGCTCGACTAGCATAACGATACAATTCTGTAGACAAGCTATAATTATCCCTCGAGTCGAACAGCTATGAGATAAAAGAATGTATATATTTATTTATCCATATTTATCAAAACCAATATTCAGTACGAATTTTATTTAGAGCATTGAAATTATTACTCAGTATTTTGTTTCGATTTGGCGATGAACTACCTTTGGTGTACCAACATTTTACTTTTTACCTGTCTATGGCTCACTGGGTAACGGTGCAGAAGGGAGGGATGAAGGGCTGTGATAATTGTGATGGTTTAAAAAAAAATGTTGTGATTGGTGTTCCAGACGGCTTTACCTTCATTTTGAATTTGCTTTTGCAATTATTTTATTGTTCAATTGAAATTCTACTGCCCAACGCCAATACAGACACAAAAAATAATTTTAAAAAATACATTAAAAAAAAAATATATAAAATACAAGGAATAAAAACTTGAATGAGTATTTAAACGTAATTTCCAATTTTTTTTATTCAAGGGAAATCACCCTAGATTACATGAAAAGTTATTTAAAAGCAATAATTCTGAAACTATACAAAACTACCACTATCTACAAATTGCTTTTTAAATTACGGGAGTCAAACGAAAAGATAGATGCTATAGTTGGCGAAAAATTGACAAAATATTGATATTTTTTCATTTAAAAAGATATCCACGAAATCCGGTTAACTTTTTCTGTATTTTTTTTTTTGCCCGTGCACATCCTTGGGACCCAGGAGTGGTGTTTGAGGGTGGCAACTGGGGCGACTGCCCCAGGCCCCGCGCTTAGGTAGGCTCCGCGTTTCGGTCCTGAACATGTCTTGTTCTTGTTAATAGCCTATACATGTAGAACCAAAGAGTGGATGGTAGAACGTATGCTGGAAACGATTGTAAAGAAACGAAAGAGGCACTCTTGTAATCCTTTTTGAAGGTCAAATTCCGAAGCGTAGCTCTAGACGTCTTTGAAAGCATTACACCGTTAGTGGAAAATAGGCCAATCCCCTTTATTTGTGTACACGTCATTCACAATAGATTTACTAAAATAGTTATTTTTAGAAAACTGTGTCATCGGAATGGCAGTGTCTCGGTAGTGGTGCAATCGGAAACATTATGTAAGTACATTTTTAAATACCTTTGCATACTGGTACTTAGCGATCTTTACTAGTACTCTGGCCCCGCAGGGTCATTGCTGGCACTAGGCCCCACGCTTACTTAACGCCGCCACTGCTGGGACCTCTTTAACATATTTGCCAAAAACCCAAACCCTCTATCAGGTATAGTTCAAGAGGAGTTGCATGATCAAGCTCGAACAGTTAAGACAGATATATAAACGCAAATTTTCCCATGGGAAATTGCATTTAAAAATGCTGTGTTCCTAATCAAAATATTTTGACTTTATTCTGGGAGTCCACATATTTTCTGAAACCTTCGTAGTCATTGAGTCTACAAGAGTATATAAATAATTTTTAATTGCTCAAAATAAATAAATGTAGACTTATTTGTTTATAACTAATTTTTTTAAAGTAGTAAAAATCTAATTTCAGTGCACCATGAATAAATCTCCAATTTAACCAAAAAAATTTAATGTTTTCAATTTTATGCTCACATCAACTTTGCCTCAAAAACTTCCGAACCTCAATGAAAACCTTTCTTAAAACTTACGTGCACGTTTTCGTGTCGTCCGGCGCTGAGGGCCGACACTATGGCTACCAAATAGGCCCACAGCACGATGAATGACGCTGAGAAGACACAGTTCCTGGCCATGTTCTTGACCACCAGACCGTACCGCCTGGAGGAGATATGTGTAATATTAGTGGCGGATTCCAGGTATAGGAAGCAAGGGCAATGCCCCCCCCCCACCCAAACCACCTATCAATTTTTGTATGCAAAACGACAGGATGAAAATTGATACAACATCCCTCCAAAACAGTTGACGCCCACCTCAAATATTGAACGATAGTTGAAAGTTCGCCCACCCCTAATATTGAAAAATCATCAGAAATGTTTAAAACACAACTGAAACATTTCACACCTTCATGAAACATTGGCAGTCCTTAAAGGTTTAAAAACAGACAATAGAATTTTGTAAACCCATGTACCTAAAAATTTAAAAAAATCCAACTACGAACAGTGAAAAAAACAACTAAAAATATTAAACACACCTGAAATATTTCTAGCCCACACAATAATTTCTAACCCACCTGAATCATGTATAACCCACCTGAATCATGTATAACCCACCTGACTCATGTATAACCCACCTGACTCATGTATAACCCACCTGACTCATGTATAACCCACCTGAATCATGTATAACCCACCTGAATCATGTATAACCCACCTGAATCATGTATAACCCAACTGACTCATGTATAACCCACCTGAATCATGCATAACCCACCTGAATCATGTATAACCTACCTGAATCATGTATAACCCACATGACTCATGTATAACCCACCTGAATCATGCATAACCCACCTGACTCATGTATAACCCACCTGAATCATGTATAACCCACCTTAAACATTTCCAATCCATCTGAAACATTTCTAACCACCTGAATCATGTGCAGCTCACCAGAAGCATATTCGACCCACTTAAACCTGTGTGAGCCACCTGGATCATATGTAACTCACCTGAATCATGTTTAACCCACTAGAAACATATATAACCCACCATAAACATTATAACCCACCATAAATATATGTAACCCAACTGAAACGTATGTGACCCACCTGAAAATTATGTGACCCACCTGAAACATGTGTGACCCACATGAAAAGCTTGTGACAAATCTGAAATGTGTGTGACCCACCTGAAAAGCTTGTGACCGACCTGAAACTTATGTGACCCACCTGAAACATGTGTGACCCACATGAAAAGCTTGTGACAAATCTGAAATGTGTGTGACCCACCTGAAAAGCTTGTGACCCACCTGAAACTTGTGTGACCCACCTGCAACCCATGTGACCCACCTGAAGCACGGAGGCAGCACGCGCATGATGAGAATGAGCAGCACGGAATGAGTGGTCAAGAAGGTCAGCGGGAACACAAATGTGAACCAGACGAAGAAACTGCCACAGCCGTGAGTCCATGACCCCCGCAGGAAGAAGTCGGCGGTCAGTGGGCAGTAGAAGACGCCTACCGTCAGGTCCGACACTGCGTAGTGGAGGATGACGATGTTCTGTCTGTACAAGGCGAGGCAGGTGGTTGGTGGGTGTAGGGTGTGGGGGAAGATACATTTAAAATTATGAGTTCATTAAAATTGGTCATTTAAGGATAAAAAGAAAGAAGAGCAAAATGTTAAAAATACATAAGGGAATTAATTCTAACTTGAAAATACAACACAACGATAATCTAATACAACCCTCAGATAGACATAGGAAAAACGAGTAATAAAAACCAGCGGCGTATTGTGGGTATGTGCCGCCGGTGGCGCCCCCCCCCCCCCCCATTTTTGAAAAAAATATGTTAACGCTATAAAGTCAAGATAGTTTTTATATTAGAAAGTAATAATGAAGACACTAGACATTTTTATGTTCCAAGTAAAAATAAAAGCGTCATTTCTTGAGTAAAATAAAAGTCTTTTGTTCTTCCTCATGCCTCATTCTTTCATGTACGATGTTCATGGAAACTATTAAACATTGCCCGACGTACGAATTTTTTCAGTCATGTCATCTCCCTGAGATCAAAGATTCGACTAATGCGCTCTTTGGCGATGCCAGTCTTCCTGTATGGTTGTGAGGCTTGGACGCTCACCGCAGACCTCCAAAAAAGAATTAATGCGCTAGAGATGAGATGTTTTCGAAAGGTACTAAACATCTCCTACACGGCGCACATCACGAACGAAGCGGTCCGCGACAAAATAAGTGCTGTCATTGGCCCTTACGAGGACCTCCTCACCTCAATTAGAAAGAGGAAATTACGATGGTACGGACACGTGACAAGATCTGGAGGTCTCTCAAAGACGATATTGCAAGGCACAGTCCAGGGAAGAAGGAAAAGAGGCAGACCAATGAAGAGTTGGGAGGACAATATCAAAGAGTGGACCGGCCTGTCATTTAGCGATTCCCAGAAGGAAGCTCAGAACCGTGACACATTGCATGAAATAGTGTGCAGCTCAAAATGGTGCCCCAACGACCCAGCGTCGGGTTAAGGGACAGATACTAGATACATGCCCAATAGCCAAAGTAGCTTTAGATTAGACAATTTTTGTGTATTATTTATTTTTAGTAATTAATTTTTCAGAAAGTAATTAACATAGATATTTGCTTCCAACACCAAACATTTGCTCTCTAGTTCTTTGGAATTTTCGATTAAAAGGATGGGGTTTCCACATAAAGTTTCATCAAATGTCAAAGCATCCTTTGGTCCACACCACCCACACCAATGTCAAAGGATCCTTTGGTCCACACCACCCACACCAATGTCAAAGGATCCTTTGGTCCACACCACCTGCACCAATGTCAAAGCATCCTTTGGTCCACACCACCCACACCAATGTCAAAGGATCCTTTGGTCCACACCACCCACACCAATGTCAAAGGATCCTTTGGTCCACACGACCCACACCAATGTCAAAGGATCCTTTGGTCCACACCACCCACACCAATGTCAAAGGATCCTTTGGTCCACACCACCCACACCAATGTCAAAGGATCCTTTGGTCCACACCACCCATACCAATGTCAAAGGATCCTTTGGTCCACACCACCCACACCAATGTCAAAGCATCCTTTGGTCCACACCACCCACACCAATGTCAAAGGATCCTTTGGTCCACACCACCCACACCCCTAGAGAAGGCACTGATGCGTGTTTAATTGTGCCACGTTTCAATTCCACTAGATAAGTAATTTTGTTCATTATTTTTATTCCAATAGTTTATATGTGAGTATCTCTGCTGAGCATTTTTTAAAGCTTTATATTTTGTCTGCAAATACGTTCCAAACGTTGTATGGACATGAAAAAGAATCCTTAACGTTCTCGTGTAATAAAATAGTTAGAGAGTTCGTTTCTTGGCGTATTATGTAAAAAATTAGGCTTTAATGAACATTTTGATCTAGAATTGAAATTGAGATTTTTTCAAAATCCCCACATACTTTCCTGCTATGAGGAGTACTAACACAAGTTGGGCCTTTGCAGTCCATCATTTCAGAAATGCCCTATGCAGATTCACTTTATCTTCAATAAAATATTTGAAAGATTCTTCAAATTCTACTTTTTTATGTTCAATCTTTACATATCATACAACGGGACTTGTTTGTCCCTTATTTGAAATATATGAAGAGCTATCGAATGCAATGGAAGAATAATTGTTTTTTTTTCCTGAAGAAAGAGGATTTTCTCGAACCGTATCCCTTAAAATTGATATTAGCTTAGTTTGAATTTTAGATACGTTTTTTAAAACCATTTTCCCCACGTTGTTCGTAGCATTTGATCTCATGTTTCAAATTGCAAGGATTGAGTAGGTGTTGCTTTTACAACTGGAGCCGTTGTCAAATTTGAAGATTCAATTAAAACCACGCTCTCATACTACTTAGACCACTTACTTTCTCAGTTAAGTAGCATTAGCATCAGAAGAATTTACATCAAATAAGGAGTCTTGAAGTTTTGGCAATTAAGGCTCAAAAACTTTAGCAAAGTTCGTTTATTTCTTTTATTTTATAGCTCCACTATCTTATAAAATTGTCAAGATTTCAAATCAATAATTCTGAAAGTAAACAAAACAATTGCTATCTATGAATTGATGCTAAAATTATGAGAGTCGGACGAAGAGAGATTTAAAAAAAAATTCCTTCTCCAACATTGTTCTAAATATTATTAGCTATCGTTTGGCGTTTGTTTCAACCCGATAGCTGTTATGGTTTGCGAGAGATTGAACAAATGCTGATATTTTTTTGGTGTTTTGTGTGTGTGTGTTGATTTTCTAGGAAATCCAGTAAACCTTTTGGGGAATTTTTAGGCCCATGCACATCCTTGGGACCTCCCTATTATATTTGCTTTCTATCTGGTATGGTTCAGGAATAGTAGCTTGTGCGAGCTCGAGCAGGCAGGACAGACATTTCAAATATATAAACGCATTTTTTCCCATGGGAAATTGCGTTCAAAAATTCGTTTCTTATTCCGTATGCACGAGCAAACACATACAAATTCTCGTTCTTCCAGTCAGTAATTCTGGCGTTAAATGGGTAGCCTAATCAAACCAGGAAAACCAAACCGCCAGCAACATTTAAAACTCTATATTAGACAAGAACCACGAATAAACGTATGGCGCAATAATCTCTTTATATAGAAGGAGCGTCTGTAATAGATAAGATAAATAGCTGAAGGCAGATAACGATAAACTTCACACGGGAGCTGTCTCCGATTACCCGCCATTCTTGTTCAGTTCAAGATTTTTTCTACACGTTGAAGAAAAACACCCCATCTCCTTTCTTTTTAATCCACACATCTCCCACCCGCTCTAGATTCCCGTAATGTTATGAAAAGGAGACAATTCTATACTTTCATATAGACATTTCTAATGGATTTTGTGCAACTGTCATTGGATGATAGCATAGTGGCAGACGTTGCAAGACGAGTGTTTCAGAAAACTCGTGTATTGTTTTATGAATTTATGAGATGTTATCAGGAGAAATTTAATATAAAACACCCTGAAATGAGTTCAGGTGACATTTTCTTTTAATTTTTAAAAATAAAAATCGGCCAAACATCAACTAAAATGTAAAAACAGTTGTTGTTCTATTTAATCGTTGCATAAAGTATACATTCAGATGACATTATTGCCAAAGTAGAAAAGCCACCAGAAAATTTGGCAACAAGAAAGATTTTAAAAAAAATAATAATATCGATTGTTTATTTTTATAAAGTTGTTTATACAGCTCTTCAAACTATGCCAGCATGTAGCATGATATAATTTATGAGTCAGGCATTTGTAGTCACTTTCAACACAGGCAAACGACAATGCATTAAGACGATTTGGGAAAGGGGGAGGGGAGGTTACAAGTCATGATCTCATTTCTAATGTTTTGCCATTTAAATTCGATCAATGTAATCCATGGAGAAAAAAAACTAATCTATTTGGATGGCACATCAGCAGCAGCAACAACAACAACAACAAAAACAACAACGTACCGACTGTTGAGGAGTTTGACGTTGGTGATAAGGAGGAAGATTAAAAACATATTAGCCCCGGAAATCCAGGCGGTGTACAAGATGGCGGCCGCGGCGCTTCCGGTCTGGCTTCCCCACGGGTGATACAAGGCCGTTGAAAAATTGATCAGATGATGGGAAGATAAGCTGAAGTCTTCCTGCAGAGTCCCGGTCCATTCTTCAGGGTGTACGCGACTCTGCAATAGAGAAGAAACATTTTTAACATGTTCACCCCCTGGGCTATGAGCGAACTCTTTAATGGGCGTCTTTTAATGTTTGTGTTCACGCATTGCTGAACAGAGCAAAATTTGTGTTGAAAGTCTCCTCTGTCATTAGTTGAATTTGGTTTAAAATGGTGATTTTATTACAAATTTCGTTAGCGCCAAGTTCTCGCAGTGTCCTGAAAATGTAATTACTGCAGGAATCATTAAAATTAAATATCGTTTCATAATTTAAAAAAAAAAACAAAAAAAAAAAACGCGTTAATAACGATATATATAATCTCAACATCTGCTACAATAAGGCGGAGAGGGACACACAAGCCAGATAGTTAAAAACTTGTTCATAGAAGGAAATTAATTGTAGAAAAGGTAAAATTAGAGCAAAAACTTATGAAATGAAATTTACAAAAACTTATTGAAACTGCTTGATATCGTTACTAGTAATTCAACATTAATAAACCCAACTGATCGTTAGCTCAAAGTTCCGGAATAAATGTTTTAATAATTGAGATTTGTGACTGTTTTGATGAGTAAAATTTAACATTAACAAGATTTCAACTTTTAATTTAGGAGTGCATGACATAAATCATCGGTCAACATTGGACGAAATAATCTTCTGTGTGGAAGGAGCTTTTTAAATGTTATACAAGATTAGATAATAGCCAGTTCACACTATGGAGCTTTCCATGTGATGCTCCATAGTGTGGACTGACAAAAATAGTTAGTTCACACGAGATTCGATGGGTTGCTCGATGGCGTGCTCCATGAAATGTCCCATAGTGTGAACTAACTTTAAGATATTCGTTACAAAAGAAGACACATTTAAATGTGGAACAAGTATAATCAAATAATAGTTTCCTGACAATATAAGTATTCAACAGTGCACGATAGTTTGTTAGAAGATAAAAATCAAGCGAAATGTTAAATCACCGTAAAAAAAGTAACATTGGAATACAAATTAAAATAAATAAAATTGATCCACATTAAAACTAAATTCTTAATACACAATTCCAAATAAGGTTTATGTTTTTATGGAGTCGGTCAACTTTTTAATTTTCATATACGTAATGGTCATGAAAATAATATCTAAGCTGTTGGGAGAGAGGGGGGAGCTAGTAGCGACCTACTTGGTGACCTCTCACTGGACAGGAGAGGAAGTCTTTAAGTCATAGCAGAGCAGAAGATGGGGTCCAGAGTCCAGACACGAATACGCAACATGAACAAAACAGCTTTTTTTTTTAAACAGTCGATAACTGAGTCACACATAGAATACATTTAAAACAGAGCAATACAATTTTGAACTTTACTTCAAATACAAGTAGATTCGATCTTTATTTATAATTATTTTAAAACTATTTTTTACCCTGGTGTTGAGTTACGACGATTGTACAGTTCGGCTAACGTGGACGGTAAGCTTGCGATATTGTCATAGACATAAAGAAACATCTAGAAGGACATTTAAGAATTGTTCATACACATCTTACGGAAATCACCAAATTAAAATACAGTTTGTGTCATGACCATTGCCAATACATTGAACAAGAAAATAGTATTCAAAATTTAAAGTTTTGTGGCTAATTAATGGGAAAACACCAGCAGTAAAAAAATGTATATTTATAGCGGTACAAACTAAGTAATGTATAAATACTTAAGGACGGGACTATTTAATTATATAGATAACTTGATTTTACTATGCTGTTTAGAAAAAATAACATTCTTTTCTGAAATGCTTCCGAAGTACATTTTAAAGTCTTTATGTTTTGTTTATTTTGTAAGTGGAATGAATTTTTATAGTCGTGGAAAGATTGTAAAATACAAAGGGTATACGTTACAATTGATAGCATCAAAATTAAAATACTTTCGTACATATTCGTTACATAGACAAATCTAAACGATGGGGAATTTAAAGCAAAAACAAACATTCAGACAAAAATCACTTTTTTTGTGTAGAGTGAAACAAGCATATAAAGTTATTTTCATCATCATGTGTCCTTTTGGCTCCTTGTGGAACATAGGGCCTCTGTCAAAGCTCGCCACTGTGCATGGTCCCTTGCCAGTCGTTTCAAGTCTTCCCAGCTCTTTCCAGTTCTTCCAGCCTCATCCAACATGCTCCGTCTCCATGTACGCTTGGGTCTTCCTTGCTGGCGTTTGCCCTGGGGGTTCCAATCTAAGGCCTGCCTCACCCTGCTGTTATATTTTCGAAGGTAGTGTCCAATCCATCTCCATTTCCTTTCCATGATTTGTTGTTCTACTGTCCTTTGTCCACACCTCTCCCACAGTTTGGAGTTTTCGACCTTGTCGTACCATTTTATTTTCAGAATATTTCTAAGGCATCTGTTAACAAAGGTTTGGAGTCTATTTTTTGTTGTCTCTGTCGTTCGCCATGTTTCGGATCCATAAAGTAGGACCGTTTTAACGTTGGTGTTAAAGATCTTTACTTTTGTTTTGATAGAGATGTATGTAGATCTCCAGACCTGTTTCAGATTGGCAAATGCCTGTCGTGCCAGATTTATTCTTCGTTAAAGTTATTTTAGTTTGCATTTTTTTCCAAAGCATGACAAGACATATCTATATATATAATTCTCCTCATGGTCCAACCATGTCGGACACCAAGCAAACTGTCTAGCCCCCACCGACCAATCAGCTGGCAAGAAAAGTTAGTGCAGAGAGTGGGAGGTCATCGAGACCAACAATTGAGGTCAATTACTTTGTTCTTTCAGAACAACAGAATAGCATGTATTTCGTAGTGTAGTGGTTATTACATTCGCCTAACAAGCGGAATGTCGTAGGTTCAAGCCCCAGCTAAGACATTACTTTTTCAATTTTTAAAAATGTTTGTGTTTGTGCCCGTGTATTTCCCACTTTCTTTTCGAACACGACTTCGCAACACGGCTGTTCATTCGCGTTGTTCTGATTTCTTCGTGATGTAGTTTGTGTCTGTTCTCTCCCCCCCCCCTTAATTTCTTTGCACTATTTATGCGCAAGTCTGCGGCGTATGCTACGCCGCGGGCCGCATCTAGTACTATTTATTTACAAAACGTTTTACTTTGAAATATGACTTTAAAATTTCACGTTACTTTTCAGCTGCACTGAGTTTTCTGTATCTGCACAGTTTGCAACTGGGAGCTCGTAAAGCTAGAAATCAAATATTCCCCTAATACATCTGAGAGGAACAAAACACAACCTCTTGCTTTATCTTTAGACTGTCCCATCTCTCACTCTTTTTGCTCCCCAGAGTCCAGCCGGAAACGAAGTTGAGTTCATTCCCTTGGATTAATAACGGCCACTGGGCCACAAAGGAATCATGAGCCACGTCAAGCGTTACAAAGGGAGAGAAGGGGGAAGAAGGAAAAAAAGACAACTCTTACCATTTTTAAAACCTTCTCCGAGCTGTGAAACTCATCCCGTGGTTTGAATGCGGCAAACGATGTTTAATAAAATAAGAGGGTTGGGGGAGGTGGTCGGTGGCGGAGGAGAAAAAAAAAGAGAGGGGGAAATCCATTTTGATCTTAGCGTACTTTCATTCTGAGGGAAGAATTGACTCGTCAATGCGGGGGAATAACTGCACTCCAGGGTACAGAATCAGACAAGCAGTATACACCGAGGCCAGACGCGGGGAAGATAGAATCTGAGGCTAGCTCGAGGGTCAGAAAGATTGGTTCCGTGATAATTAAGTAGCCGAGTGGGCAAAGGTTAACTAGTTTTTGATTTTAGCCGGTTGATGATGGCCGAGCTCGTGATGGTGCTGACCATTAGTCACACGACGGAGATGAGGGGAGAGGGAGGTAGGGGGATTTGATGTGTGACTCGTGGATAAATTGTGGTTCGTTTTAGTGGGGAATAAAGTGCTTTTTTTTTTTTTTAGCTAAGAGTGGTGATACAAATTTTTGTTAGGTGAATTTTCGATTTAAAAAAATGTAATCATTTAGTAGTTGAGAGCTTAGGAAAGAACATCCATAATTTGGCTGTTAGATTGACATGTTTGTTGTTACAATTCAAATAGACTAACGAGTTCAAAACACTTTAAAACATAAATATCCATGACTTTGAATTAATGCCTTAATCATTTAATTAAGTCGTATACTCGAAATGGAACTAATTCTTAAACTTGAAATGTTAGGGATTGGTTATCTTGCCAAGGGAAGTTCTGGGGAATCAAATAATCAAACGTCCCATTTTGTGAATTAAATAATAAATCCTCCCAATCTTATCGTAACAATATTTATTTTAAAATCGATTAACAAAATCACAAACAAGAATCTACTCCAAAAAAAAAGGGGGGGGGGCATATGATCACGTGACCATTTTCCATATTTCTTTAGGATGACCCCCGTCCTCTCCTTTCTTTTCATACAGCACCCACGTGACATAGTTGTATATTTAACAAGTCTCTCTACTGTCCTCACTACCGAACCTCGTCTACGACCTGGACATGTGTCACACCTCATCTCCTTGGCCCTCCTTGTTCTGACCAACCGTCGGCTCCCATGACAAGTTCAGACCGACCCTCTCACCGAGTCTCGTCTACGACCTGGACACCTGTCCCACCTCATCTCCTTGGCCCTCCTTGTTCTGACCAACCGTTGGCTCCCATGACAAGTTCAGACCGACCCTCTCACCGAGTCTCGTCTACGACCTGGACACCTGTCCCACCTCATCTCCTTGGCCCTACTTGTTCTGACCAACCGTCGGCTCCCATGACAAGTTCAGACCGACCCTCTCACCGAGTCTCGTCTACGACCTGGACACGTGTCATATTTCATCTCCTTGGCCCTCCTTGTTCTGACCAACCGTCGGCTCCCATGACAAGTTCAGACCGACCCTCTCACCGAGTCTCGTCTACGACCTGGACACCTGTCCCACCTCATCTCCTTGGCCCTCCTTGTTCTGACCAACCGTCGGCTCCCATGACAAGTTCAGACCGACTCTCTCACCGAGAACATTCGTTGGTTTCCGCCTGTCGTATCGCATGAGCCGATTGTCAAATTGAAACACAGCGACATTGAGGCGACCGTCCTCAAAATGTTGCGTTGATTGTGTCTCAACAATCCCTACCCCACCCCACACCTACAAGAAGATTTAAAAAAAAAAAGAGTTTGAACCATACTGGTAGGAAACCTCCACAAAATTAATAATAACCTAAACTAGAAACACAGAAAACCCAAATAAATGCTGATTGAAAACCTGCAAAGGGAGAGCAACAAGGTATACACGATATTGGATTAAAGCCCTTTAAATGGAGCAGATTTTCAGAAATGTCTAAATCTACTAAGATTCGAATATCATCTTCAGACGTCGGTGATGAAAGCCGAGACTTCCGTCTCTATAAAGACAGTTGTTATGGATTATTAATGACATGAATTAACAGCTTCAAGAGAATGAAACTATCTTTGGAAAATTGATTCTTTGATAAATAAATGGCATCATTTCTAAAAACTATATTTAACATGCACATTATTGAAAGTGAATCATTTTTAAAAAATTTCTTCTTTGGATAACAGTTACTATATTGGAACCAAAGTTATTTTGAGGAAAAAAAACAACAACAAAACAAAACAAACAACAACAACCAAAAAAAAAAAGCTCCATAGTTGACTGAAATAAGTATCTTGTCTTAACTGTTACAGACTTTCCTTCTTTACGGAAGATTACTGCGTCCTGCGTGTATCTATGGTTTGTGTTAGTCCCGCATTCTTATTAGAGTTTTAAATGATGATAAAATGGTGGCCTTCCTGGTTTCTTCAGGCAACCCAAACCACGCCCGAATTCCGGACGGGAAGAAAGAAAACTTGTGGGTGTTTGTTCTTGCATACGGAATAAGAAAGGTGTTTTTATCCTTATGTCTATCTGAAGGTTGTATTAAGTTATCTTTTTGTTGTATTTCTAAATTAGAATTAATTGCTTTATGTTTAATTACTAATGTACTCTTGGTTTTTCTATCCTCTAGTGTTTCAAGGTTTAATGATTTAACTAATGGTGTTACTCTTGTCAGTTTTGAATATTCCCCAGTAATGAATCTGGCAGCTCTTTTTTGAATTGTACTAGTTTTTCAATGTTTTCTTTGTTGGATGGGTCTCATACAGAAGATGCATATTCTAGTTCTAGTATGGGTCTCACCAGGTTGAGGTAGCATTTTACTTTTATATCTTTATTACATTTGTAAAAGTTTCTTTTTATAAAGCCTAAGGTTTTGTTTGAGTTTCTAATAACTTCATTGATATGGGGATTCCATGACAGTTTCTCAAATATTATGACTCCTAGGTATTTTGCAATTTTAGTTTGGGTTAGTTCTTTTCCATGATTAAAATAATATGAATTTATTTGTTTCTTTTTCTTTGTTACTCTTAACAGTTGCCACTTTTATGGGTGGAAAGACATACTCCAGTTAGTTTCCCAATTTATTAATTCATCTAAGTATTTTTGTAAAATTTTGATATTTTGTTCTGACTTAATTGTTCTATAGATCTTACAATCACCAGCAGATATCCCAATATTTGTTCCTGTTGAGATGTTGTTGGGTAAATCATTTATATAAATTAAAAAGTAGAAACAAATGGGGCCCGGGGGGTTGGACGGAGTTTCTTCACCCATCCTCGTCCTACGCCCCTGTACACATGGTCGGTCCAGCCATTAAGATTATCCAAGTCATTATTTATCGGTATGAGAATGGATTTCTGTTATTGGCTTCTGTTTACCTACGTCACACGCCTTGGCGGAAAGGTCAAGGGGAGTAATCGACTCTTATCAGTTGGGAGAATCGATTTGACATTTTCATGGATCAAATTATTTTACAGCTTTTGTTGTAAATCAGGGGAGACAATGAACGGAGCCAAGTTTCTTGTATTATTATTTAGGATCATCAACGAAATGAAAATTCTTGAACCACGTTCCGAAACGTAAAAGGTATACGAAACAATTCTATTGAGAAAATTATTGTTCATAAAAAATATTTGGCCATTATTTCGGTAAATAAACTGAATGAATGCAAAAAAAAAATTAAAAAAATAATAAAAAAAAATAAAAAAAATGGAGCACTGCAAAACATGCGACACAGGTTTATGGTTTTAAGGGTAAATCGAAGATTTCATAAGATGGTAAGAAATAAAGAGAAATAACTCTACACTAACGGCTTAGGTTTAAATAAATAGATAAAAAAACAATAACTATAAAATTTTACAAAACCAAAAATCAACACCATTGTAATACAGAGAATCTGAAAGAAACTAGCAGCGCTTAGAAATAAAGCCAAGATCTTTAGTTTTCCATTGCAATAATCCCATTTATTGCTGGTAAGATCTTTAGTTTTCCATTGCAATAATCCCATTTATTGCTGGTAAGATCTTTACTTTTCCATTGCAATTATCCCATTTATTGCTGGTAAGATCTTTAGTTTTCCATTTCAATGAATTATCCCATTTATTGCTGGTAAGATCTTTAGTTTTCCATTGCAATTATCCCATTTATTGCTGCTAAGATCTTTAGTTTTCCATTGCAATTATCCTATTTATAGATGGTAAGATCTTTACTTTTCCATTGCAATTATCCCATTTATTGCTGGTGAGATCTTTAGTTTTCCATTGCAATAATCCCATTTATTGCTGGTAAGATCTTTACTTCTCCATTGCAATCATCCCATTTATTGCTGGTGAGATCTTTAGTTTTCCATTGCAATAATCCCATTTATTGCTGGTGAGATCTTTAGTTTTCCATTGCAATAATCCCATTTATTGCTGGTAAGATCTTTACTTTTCCATTGCAATTATCCTATTTATTGCTGGTGAGATCTTTAGTTTTCCATTGCAATTATCCCATTTATTGCTGGTGAGATCTTTAGTTTTCCATTGCAATAATCCCATTTATTGCTGGTGAGATCTTTAGTTTTCCATTGCAATAAACCCATTTATTGCTGGTAAGATCTTTACTTTTCCATTGCAATTATCCCATTTATTGCTGGTGAGATCTTTAGTTTTCCATTGCAATAATCCCATTTATTGCTGGTAAGATCTTTACTTTTCCATTGCAATTATCCCATTTCAGTAATATTTTAAATTTTCCATTGCAATGGTTGTGTTGATTAATCAACATTCTATATTTTAAAAAAAGTCTGACAAGCAACAGGAATGGCCTGCCATGACGTGTCAATCATTGATTACATAATCAGGTCAACGACTGGCATTTTCTAAATCCCGTTCGCTGATTTGATCGTTGGGTTTATTCATATTGGTATCGATTATTTGATAAATGTGTTCAACAAGGGAGGGCATCAGTACTGGGTTTCATTCTCAATATGAGAGTTACGCCTCGTTTTTAGAAAGCCATCATGGATTATTTCTGATGTGAATCAAAATGTCGCAATATAATATTGATATAGAGAAAACAAGATCATCCCATAATGCATTTTTAGACAACGAACTTGATTATTTTTATTCCGCCAGGTGTGATTTGAATTAAAATTTTCAATTAGCGTTTCCATGTGATCATGAAGAGTCGAAACAATAATCCAATAGTAAGATACAGTGGCGTCACTAGGGAGTGCGGTGGGGACGGGCCGCCCCAGTGACACCCTCAGGTGGGAGGTGACACCAGACTGTAAAATTCTATATATTCCCGTTATTTGGCACTGGAAAACTCGGAGGAGTTCTATGGGTTAAATTGTGAAGGGGTAACACCTTGAGCAGCCGCCCCGGGTGACACCATGAGCAACCGCCCCGGGTGACACCATGAGCTAACGCCCCGGGTGACACCATGAGCAACCGCCCCGGGTGACACCATGAGCAACCGCCCCGGGTGACACCATGAGCTAACGCCCCGGGTGACACCATGAGCTACCGCCCCGGGTGACACCATGAGCTACCGCCCCGGGTGACAGCAACCCTCTGGTAAGATATCAAAATATAAATCGCATTATTTTCTTAACACATATCTCATACATCGTAAAACTTCACAGCATGAAGAACATTTAAAGGCTTACAATTTTTACTTGAAATGCTTACGACCAAAGACTCGGCCTGTCTATAGTTTTTTCCGACACTGAAAAAAACCCAAGTAATCCTATTGCCAGACCAAACCACATCTCATTCAGTTCCGAATCCTTGACTCTGGCCTGTCATTGGTTGATCGGTTGTGATCTGACATCAAACAGGTTCTCGTGTGCAGCTTGCGCCAATCTCTTTTGACGTCTGCTAAAGTAAGTAGCAGTGAGAAGTATTAACTGTATTCTACGCCAGGTCATTTCGCCAACACTTAGGTGAACATACCTCGCAGTGGCGTCACTAGTGGGGTGCAGGAGGGGATGCGGACCGCACAAGGGGTGACATCAAAATGTTAAATTCTGGACGTTTGGCGATGGGAGACTCGGTCGAGGACTATGGGGTAAGTAGTGAGGGGGTGACACCAACCCAAGTGACGCCTCTGATTGTTCGTTTGGACTAGGCGTAGTGGACCGAACTTTCTACATAGGCGATGGCGAACAATTATTATTGTTATTTCTTTAGACAGGATTTGAGGGATCCCAACGTCACCGTTGAAGTCTGGCCAAAAGTACTTCACCTGATAGGTTTAAATGACAGAATAAGGATGTGCCGCTCTTGAAGTCTTCTTGTCATCTCCTTTTATTGGTTGAAATATAATTTATCTACTAATTATTTGTACTAATGGACGCATTTTTAGAAAATTTTCCATTTGAATTTCTTCAATAGTAAATCTTAAGATTTATTATAATTTTTCTAAAAAGTCCCATAACCTTTTTTTTTTCGAGGTCGTAGGGGATTCTAATGTTTCCATGAGAACATTCTCGGGCTTGGTAGACACTGACGGCGCCCATCCCTCTCCAGGTCAGCGGAGGACTTTCTTAGCATTAGTCATTTCTCAAATTTTTTAATAGTGGCTTTTCGTGGGGTCGATCCGACGCCCCTCAGCCTGTGAGGCGAGCGCACTATTGACTTCGTTACCCAGCTGCCATTTAATAAATAATTATTATATTACTCACACAAATGTTCGTGTAGCTTGTATCTGAAAGCTTTATCAGAGTCATATTCCGTATTTATGTAGCTGTATCATGTTTGCGTGCGCCTTCTAGCTTTCTGTTTCAAGCGCCGTCGACGGATAATAAATACGAAATAAAATATTACTAGAGAGAAAACCCGTTACATACATACAAGCAATAACCAAGAACCGAGAAAACGAGTTGCAGTAGAAACGGATTTGATGGTCTTATAACGACCTGGCATAGACTTTAATGCAGTTTCTTAGTTTTAGGTCCATAAAATCCTGATCCTCATATAGGATCTCAATGTTTTGTTTTTTAATGATGACATATTGGTACCTTAACTCTAATGTGATAGTGGTTTAAAACACGACTTTCCACCAATGTTCCCTCTATATTTCGTTGGCCCGTGTGCTAAATAACAATCTCGTGCGCTCAATGGCACAGCAACCATTTATTTGTGCTGAAATTTACACCCTACAAACTGTGCTATACATAATTCTTATTAAAGTTATCTTTGCGGTAATTCTAAACTGCTGCGCGATGTCGATGAGATATCTGCGCCGTCACTCAGACGCAAGGCTTGAAGCGAACATTGCTTTCCAACTAACGGAATATTGTACCGAGGAGGCAGATGTTGTGGGGCAGTAAAGTTGATGCCATGTTTAGCCAGACGGTTCTCATCCTACGAGGCTGGGATCTCTTCAAATATAAGGGTTCGTTCTCTTACCCCCCCCCCCTTTTCACACACCAATTCTGAACCGTGTAATTATAAGTGGTGAATTCCTACATTACCCAACGCTTCTGTTACAAGAGCAGAATCCGTTCATTGTATTCTGAAACCATCATCTTTTAGTGTGGGCTTTGAAAAAAAAAGTCATTGATCGTCGAAAAGAACTAAAAAAGATAACGCGAATTTCGTTTATTGAGAACTGATGTATTTTTCAAAGAACTGTATGATAATTTTCATGGGATATTTTACAAAGCCATGTTAATGTTTGAGTCCCCGCAATGACATTGACATTGGAAACATTCAGCAAATGATTCTCTTGACTTACACTAACACAGGGACATACCGAACAGGAGCAGACAGTCAAGTCAGGCCAGTCAGCGGAGATTGCCTTTAATATTTAATGAAGGGATTACACCTCCTGCCCACAGTGAACAACGGACGACGTGGGGGGGGGGGGAACTGTTCTTAACGCTCAGCCTGAAATGACGTTTTTTTTAGTCTGGGAACGTGGGATCATTTTGGATGGGCACAGATCGATATTAGTAAAATAAAAAAGAACATTTTACTGATCGAGCTTTTTAAAGAATGTTTTCATTAAAAAAAAAAATATGAAAAGGGTTTTAAAATTTGCTGTCTGAGAAAGCAATGTTTTAAGAAATTGTTTTAACAAGGAGTTGTCGTTATTGATTCCAACCCTACGTGTGTCTCGTGGATAAAAATAAGATGTTATCTTCTGTCTTGAAATAATGTTGATTATATTGACACCAAAGGATATGATAACACGCGCTGAATAGTTGGTATAATTTAACACGCGCTGAATGGTTGGTCTAATTTAACACGCGCTGAATAGTTGGTCTAATTCAACACGTGATGAATAGTTGGTTTAATTTAACACGCGCTGAATAGTTGGTCTAATTAACACGCGCTGAATAGTTGGTCTAATTTAACAAGCGCTGAATAGTTGGTCTAATTAACACGTGCTGAATAGTTGGTTTAATTTAACACGCGCTGAATAGTTGGTTTAATTTAACAGACAGAAGAGTCAGGTGACTTTTGATCAGTAATCAAACAAAGATAACACACAGGCACATCTTCTCAGTCCTCAACATTATTGCGGACACAGTTTTGACTCAGTCAAAACCTCTATAACAAAAACCATTTGAAGGATACATTTGTGAGATCTGACGTGTAGTAGCCGATTTTATAAAAGTATTTTGAGGGCAGTCTTTCAATTGACAGAAGGTTTGGGTAGAAAAGATTTGGACCGATTATAAAAGGTACACGAGGTTTGGAGGTGGTGGGGGCGGGGGGGGGCGTGGTTGGGGAGCTTCGCAACAATTTTCTGTAGTCTGAAAGAAGACATAGTCTGTAGGCTCACTACAGTTCTGTTTTTATTTGGTGGAAGACTAAAAGAAAAAAAAAATTTAAGTAGAGTACTTAAAGATTAATGCACATAAAGTTGAAACCATCGTCTACTAAAGTACATAACGATGGAATCATCACCCACTAAAGTAAATCAAGATGGAACCATCACCCACTAAGTATATAAAGATAGAATCATCACCCACTAAGTATATAAAGATAGAATCATCACCCACTAAGTATATAAAGATGGAATCATCACCCACTGAAGTAAATCAAGATGGAACCATCACCACTTAACAATGCCTTCAAATTGTCTCGCATCGTATAGTTCGAAACCTTTTAAGGGAAGATAGAATGCCAAGCATTAAAAAAAACCTAGCTGTAGCTTTTTTTTTCTTCCTCAAAACTGTTTGAAATGCACGTTTTTACCTTCTTCGAATGAAATATAAGCGGAATTCTTGTAATGCATTACAAGGTAACTATGACAACCGGGAAATTCCATTAATAAAGCTGATTTGTAAACAAAAAAAGTTTTCACTTAAAAAAAAAAGAATTATAATAAAATGTCATTGTGCGCCAAGAGAGAGATTATACCATGTGTTAGGGACGCGTGGTTTATCAAGCGGAGGATTATGAGGACAAAGTCGGCTCAGAAACACTACAAGAGCATGGAAAGAAGTGCTCAGAAAAATTAGGTGATAACAGTAAAAATTTCACAATCGTTGTGGCAGAGCGTGATTTTTTGCTATGTCAGTGGTCTCCGGTTCGAATACACCAGAAGCACCTCTTGTCCTTTCGCATGTCTGCTCTAACAGGTCACCGTTTTGATAGTATGTCATAACAGTGGCGTCGCTAGGGGGGTGCGGTTGGGGCGGGCCGCCCCGGGTGACACCATTAGGGGGGGGGGTGACACCAAAATGTAACATTCTGTATATTCTCGTTATTTTGCACTGGAAAACTCGGAGGAGTTCAGTGGGTTAAGTCGTGAGGGGGTGACACCATGAGCTACCGCCCCGGGTGACACCTACCCTAGTGACGCCTCTGTGTCATACCACAGAATGTCTGCTCTAACAGGTCACCATTTTGCTGGTGTGTCATACTATCGTGTATCTACTCTAACAGGTCACCATTTTGCTGGTGTGTCATACTATCGTGTATCTACTCTAACAGGTCACCATTTTGTTGGTATGTCATACTATCGTGTATCTACTCTAACAGGTCACCATTTTGTTGGTATGTCATATCATCGGGTGTCTGCTCTAACAGGTCACCATTTTGACGGTTTGTCCTACCATCGGATGTCTTGACGATGTTTCACCTGGGTGTTGCGGCTGCTGATATACCACGTGACACAAAGCAATGACTCCACCCACCGAACGATGACATCAAAGATGACACCGTTGTATATTGTTTCACCACAAAGCGTCACAAGTACGCGTCCCTTATAACGACATCAGAATTGATAAATCGACCCGCTGTGAATGTCATTACTTCAAGTAAAAATGCTTGGATGTTTTTCTATGTGCTATTCACCATGAAGTAATGTGAGGTTTATTCAAAAAATCATGTTAAGCCTGGTCCCTTTTTGGACTCAGGACGTGTTAGCGCATTTTCGTATTATGTATCAGTACGTATGTTAGATATCAGCATTATGTAGTTATCAGTAATTGTGTTTAGATTTTAGACATATTTTTATGAATTTTCTTGTGTAATGAATATACCTGACATTTTTTTTATTTAAAAGTCATTTCTTTACATTTAAAAAAAAATTATTTTTTCTTTAATCTAACTACAAGTCACCATAAATGATGACGTAAAACTCTCTAAACTTTTACACATATTCTAATGACGTCAACTAAAAAAAAACAACTAATTCTTTTGCACCCTTTCGCACCACTCTTCAATGCTTGAACAATTATGCGTTCGACTTCCGGCAATGGCGGCCGTTCCCTGCGCTAGTGTTACCTCTCGATTCGAAATATTTTTTGGTAGTTTTAACGGGTTTTTTTAACGGATCGAGTAACTGAGTGTTGATGCACAAATGGCAGGTCAGGACATACAAAAAACATATATACCTCATGGATCTAGGACTTATGGATGCTGAGATCAAGGGTGATGACGGACGGACGGACGGACAAAACGGGTGCAATAGCGCATTCGACTTCTCGAAAATGCGCTAAAAATCATGCCCGTGATATGCGCAACAACACAATTTTAGTCTTTCTCCTTATTACCGCGAGTCCACCTGACAAACAAATGTATCCACCTGCACGCAGCCTAAACCGCTTATATATAAACAGTCACTTTGGTCACACGTTCTAACAAATTTTTTTTTTTTTAATTAAAAAAAAAACAACTGTAAAAAACCAAGTTTTTGACTATAAATCCTTTATGTACGAGACATAACTATAAGGATGCTCATTATCAATACGCAGGGCAAACAATCCAAAAATACAAAATTTTAGTTACGTCTCGTAAAAAGTGTTTAATATAATGCGCACTGATCGTGAATATATTTTAAAAAAAGTATTCTCAATCTAATGCGCACCTTATTGCGCGACAGGAAAGGTTGTAGAACATAATACTCACCACGACACTATATCTTAAAAAATTAACATGATACATAGAGATAAATAAAATAATTTAAAAATTCAATAATTCAGTTACAATACATTCGATCAATCTGAACTTTTGATGTATCATTTTATCGATAGGCACGAGTCTGACTGCAAAATTTCAGCTCGCTAGTTTACGAGAAAGTGGGTTAAAATCAATCAAAAGTTTTTTTCGGCAAGCAAGAGCTCAGACACCACAAGTTAATATAAAGGACTTTCAAAAACAACAACAGCAAATAATAAACATGTCTAATTGTTTGCAGATTATTTTTTTGTTTTGCGAGTCGTTGTGGCCTTGTTTTCTAGTTTAATGTTCTGTGCTGCGACTGCATCTGGCTTTTGTTTAGGCTTTATAGTATGCCCAGAGCACTTGGATATTTCCGGGCTTAATCCATGGCTTCTCTCATAATCAAATAGTAGTTGGTAAGCACTGCACACGTGTGGAACGCACGGCCCGCGAGCCAAATCAGGTCCGGTGTACACAATTTATTAGTCTCGCTATCCCAGAACGCTTTCACTTCGATAAGAATAAGCGAAAATGAATTATGTGCAGTGAGTTGATGTTGATCGTTATAAACGTCGATGCATTAGAAATGAAAAAAAAATTATGTGCCGGAAATGTCATCTCCTTTCCCCGCTACCGCTAACGTTATGTATATCAAATGCGGTCGGTAGATGAACAATTAAAAACATATAAATTAAATCTAGCCTTTAAAATGTCCAAGAGAAAAGTTGATTCATAAATCAGAGGGTTTAAAAGCCACTGGCAGACTGCATATCTGTTCACATGTATAAATCTAGGCAGAATGCGGTGGACTAACGAATATAAAGTCATTTTGGTTTATTTAATAGAAAGAAGAATTTTAAAAAAAAACCTTCCATGAGCAATTAAAAGACCTCGTGTGCACAGTGGATATGATAAGACGTCATGTGTACAGTGTAATTGATAAGACGTCATGTGTACAGGGGACAGGAGAAGACGTCATGTGTACAGGGGACATGAGAAGACGTCATGTGTACAGGGGACATGAGAAGAACTCATGTGTACAGGGGAAATGAGAAGACGTCATGTGTACAGGGGACAGGAGAAGACGTCATGTGTACAGGGGACATGATAAGACGTCATGTGTACAGGGGACAGGAGATGACGTCATGTGTACAGGGGACAGGAGAAGACGTCATGTGTACAGGGGACAGGAGAAGACGTCATGTGTACAGGGGACAGGAGAAAGCCTCAGGTGTGCAGTTGCCACGCGTCGACCGGCGCAGCAGAAGAAAAACGAGTTAATGAAAATGATAGCCCCCAGGCAGTGTCCGGTTGAATAGGCGGGAATTTTTCTGCTCCACATAACTGTCTTCATAAACACAAATGATGGCATCAATAAAGGAACAAAAATCAAGGGGCAATAAAAACAAAAAACAATATCCTTAACGTAATATTTGATTAAAGTTTGTTGTATTCCCCCCCCCCCCAAATCCACAACCCAATTTTTTTCCTTGAGGCTGTATTGTCACATTCAAAATTTCACACATCATTTCCACCCCAACCCACACACGTTATTTCAACCCCAACCAATACACTTCATGTCAACCCAAACACACACACATCGTTTCAACCCCAACTCTCAAACATTTCAACCTCAACCCACACACATTTTAACCCCAACCTACTCACATCATTTCAACCCCAACCCACACACATTTCAACCCCTACCCACACACAAAATTTCAACCCCAACCCACACACATCATTTCAACACCAACTCACACACTCACCATGGCTAAACCCTACATAATCAACCCCAACAAAAAGCCTTGGTTGTTAAAAGTGCAGTATCAACACTGGCCTCGCCCACACTCCCCCCATGTCATAAGGTTGACATCTGTATGACAAGGGAGTCGTGTGTGTGTGTGTGTGTGTGGGTTAGGTGAGTGGGTGTGTGTGTTAGGTGAGTGGGTGTGTGTGTGTTAGTTGCGTTGGTGTGTGTGAAGTGAGTGGGTGTGTGTGTTAGGTGAGTGTGTGTGTGTTTAGTGAGTGTGTGTGTGTGGTGAGTGGGTGTGTGTGTTAGGTGAGTGGGAGTGTGTTAGGTGAGTGGGCGTGTGTTTTAGGTGAGTGGGTGTGGGTGTTAGGTGAGTGGGTGTGTGTTTTAGGTGAGTGAGTGTGTGTGTTAGGTTAGTTGGTGTGTGTGTTAGGTGAATGTGAGTGTGTGTTAGTTGAGTGGGTGAGTGGTTGTGTGTGTTAGGTGAGTGGGTGTAACGATCGCCCTACATTTCCCCCCCATCCCCTCCCATGGGGCGTCATTGTGAAATCATTATCTTTGCGATCAATTATGTGACTTTGTTATAATGAGGTGACACTGATGCCTTTTAAATATAAGTACACAATTAATTTTGAGCCGATGAAATATCTTTACCTTTTGATATTAAGTGTTTCTTTCCTAGCTAATTATTATTATTATTGTTATTACATTACGCTTTTTTCTATGAAACAATCGTTACTGTTTGATAAATACGTCTATTTAAGTCTATGAAACAATCATTACTGCTTGATAAATGCGTCTCTTTAAGTCAATGAAACAATCATTACTGTATGATTAATACGTTTATGACGCAATCATTACTGTTTGATAAATACGTCTATTTAAGTCTATGAAACAATCATTACTGTATGATTAATACGTTTAAGACGCAATCACTACTGTTTGATAAATACGTCTATTTAAGTCTATGACGCAATCATTACTGTTTGATAAATACGTCTATTTAAGTCTATGATGCAATCATTACTGTTTGATAAATACGTCTATTTAAGTCTATGACGCAATCATTACTGTATGATAAATACGTCTATTTAAGCCTATGACGCAATCATTACTGTATGATAAATACGTCTATTTAAGTCTATGACGCAATCATTACTGTATGATAAATACGTCTATTTAAGTCACTGAAACAATCATTACTGTTTGATAAATACGTCTATTTAAGTCACTGAAACAATCATTACTGTTTGATAAATACGTCTATTTAAGGCTATGAAGCCTGTTTCGTCCATTGCCCAACACACAAACATTTGGAGCCAAATGTTCCAGAAACACACACAACGAATCCGATTCAATTACAGCCAGATATCGTAACAGCTATACAGAAATGAAATACATTCTTGTCCTGGCTACAACGCGGGCCATAGACCCCGACAAATATTGGCCCTCGTGACTGCCTCGGGTAATGGAGTTTGCCCTCTGTGGCCATGTTGAGCACGCTAAATCAGCTCAGCATAAAAAGGTGGGTCTAAGAGTAGGGACTTGGTTGCCTCACGTTCAAATCTTCTATTGGATCCATCGGCTCACCTGTCTAGAACTTGAAGAAGAAACATCTCGATAAAATTTGCATAGTTTATACTCATTTATCTTTGTTTAAAGAATTGGGGGGGGGGGGCTTATAAACTTACTGCAACGGTGATTAATTTTTAAAAAAATAGTTTCATATTACTTGTTCAAAGAGATGTGTCAGACAATTACGCTTCCTTCTTGAATTTATTTCTTGGTTTCGTGTAAGTCTGTCTTTAGGTGATTATATGTTTATATTTTGTAGTAGTAGTAAAACAAGCTTCTTAAATATGAGAACAGTCGAATCGCTGCTTTTATTTGTATACCGATGAGTTTCTCATTGAAGCTTAAACATGTAACGTCCATAGGAGGAGTAGAGCTAAAAAAATAATAGAGCAATGGGTAAAGGAGGAGAGATAAGACATAAGATAAAAGGGCTTCATTAAATTAAGGAAGATTTGTCTGAGAGAACGAGAGAAATCGACAGAAAGAGAAAGGCAGGGAGAGAGAGATAGAGAGTGAAAGAAAGAGAGAGAGAGAGAAAGAGAATGCCAGACTGAGAGCCAGAAAGAGCGTTGTTGACAGGAAGAGAATAAGAGGGGGAGTGTGAGAGAGTGATTGTGAGAGAGGGAGTGTGAAAGAGGGAGTGTGAGAGAGGGAGAGCCAGAAAGAGCGCTGTTGACAGGAAGAGAATAGGAGAGGGAGTGTGAGAGAGTAAGAGAGCGAACTAGAGATATGTATGAGAAGATCAGTTGTTGAAGGTTTTGCATCCAGAAAACGCTTTTGTAGTCACTAATTACACAGATAATAATACATGTAAAATGAAAGCGTTTTTCTAATAGTAACTTTGATGAGCTATCGGATATCTATAATTTTTTTTTAATTTAAAAATATGTTCGTTGGATGATGAATCAATCCACTGGATCGTCCAAACAGATTTAAAAAATCATGTTAAGCCTGGTCCCTTTTTGGACTCAGGACGTGTTAGCGCATTTTCGTATTATGTATCAGTACTTATGTTAGATATCAGCATTATGTAGTTATCAGTAATTGTGTTTAGATTTTAGACATATTTTTATGAATTTTTAGGAACTCTTGTGTGTTGGTGGTGGTAGGAACTCTTGTGTGTTGGCGGTGGTAGGAACTCTTGTGTGTTGGTGGTGGTAGGAATTCTTGTGTGTTGGAGGTGGTAGGAACTCTTGTGATATACATCATGGGTCTAGGACTTTCATACTTCCAGGAGCTCTACTGCCACTACAAGAGGTCGGATCGAGTAACTGAGTGTTGATGCACGAATGGCAGGTCAGGACATACAAAAAACATATATACATCATGGGTCTAGGACTTATGGATGCTGAGATCTAGGGTGATGACAGACGGACGGACGGACAGACGGACAAAACGGATACAATAGCGCATTTCGACTTCTCGAAAATGCGCTAAAAAAGAAGGGTTTATATGTTTATTTTAACACGCGATTTAGTCCATTTCACAGCCTTCAAGCTCTAGGATTAGGGGCCACAAATAAATAAATGAGAACCCTTTTAAACAGAGGCGTCGCTGGGGTTGGTGTCACCCGGGAGGGTAGCTTATGTTGTCACCCTTCTCACGACTTAACCCATAGAAGTCCTCCGAGGTTTCCAGTGGAAAATAATGGGAATATACAGAATTTTACATTTTGGTGTCACCCCCTGAGGGTGTCCCCCCCCCCTGATGGTGTCACCCGAGGCGGCCCGACGCCACTGCTTTTAAACAATCGGTTCAGCTCAGGTTCCACCTTTGAGTTGATTTACGATTTTTCCTATCACTAGAAAACATTTTTAGCGCTATTTCCCCTTGGAACAAATTGCGCTTATATATTTGAAAAATCTGTCCTATATGGATGACTGTTCGAGCTTGTACAAGAAACTACTCCTGAATCATACCAGATAGAGTCTGATAAAGGGTTAAATATGTTAAGGAAGTCCCAAGGATGTGCACGGGCCAAAAAATTCCCGAAAAGGATTTCCTGGAAAATCCTATAAACCGAAAAAATATCAGTATTTGTCAATTTCTCGCCAACCATAACATATATCGGGTTGAAACAAACACCAAACGATAGCTAATAATATTTAATTAAAAAATCGATATGGACAAATTGTTGGAAATTGCGCTTAAATACTCATTTGAGTTTTTATTAATTGTTTTTAATGAGTTCTTTTACAATTAGCGGCTATCTGCTGGCGCGACGGTGCTGGCTATCAAAACAAAAAAAAATTTCGCAGCTAAGATTTTTTAATGTTCACATAAAAGTTTGATTAATTTAGAACGGACTCTGAGTGAGGTCTAAAATTTTCTCATTTAGAAAGGCCCAACATAAATGAGACTAATTTGTGCCCCTAACTCGTTGTTCGTCCGTCGAGTCGACGAGGACGACTATAGTCATCCGAGGGTTGCTGGGACTGACTGGTTTTGCCTAGGTGTGCGCAGATGGCTGACGAGACCGATCCTGGCACGGAAGGTTCGTGAACAGAAAGGACATGGGACGAGTGGTTTGCCCCAAATTTGGACGCTGTCTATACAAAAAGACCGAAATATTGCGACAACCTCATTCAACAACAGCTGGAATATATATCGCATTGGGGAAGAAGAGCAACGTTTTGAGAACCACTGCTTTGTTGAACGCCAAGTAGGTGGCCCTGTAAAATCCACTCAAGGGGGTCCAGCGATTTCTGTCGGACATGGATGGCGGTTGGCTAACTCAATAGTTGTCACTTCAAGAACTCGTTATTTGCGTCCAGGGCCGCGGGCCGCTGGGAGTAGGTCTATAGCCTCCGGCCCGTCATTTCAGTACAACCAGTGTGTGTGTGTGTTGGGGGTGGTGTGGATGGGTAGAATCAACCAGTTGGCTCTGGCCCGTCATTTCAGTACCTTCACTGTGTGTTTGGGTGGGGGG
>MUZC01001700.1:0-25664 GCA_002072015.1 Radix auricularia
AATAAGAGATGGACCTGGTGTTGTGTACTATTTATAGATTGTCCGTTCAAAGGGTTCACACCACAATATCTTCCAATCAATTTTGATGATAAATGCGGGCCATCATTTACTTGAACGTAGTCATAAGTGCAATTTATTTCATGCTCCAGTGAAAAGTTTGTAAACATTATTGAAAGAACCTAAAATTTTAAAACAAAAACATTGCAATATATCTTTTAGAAAAAGCATAACAAAGGGAGAGCAGTCAGTTAAATTGAGATAATCAATGTATTTTATTATATAATTTATTATAATTAATACTTACCTTTCCAGGGGTTGTTGTGATAACCCAATTACAATCGGTTGATTCTTGATAGGGTACTGATTCCCTCGGATATTTAAAAGAACCAATTTCATCATTTAAGGGACCTCCACAATCTGGGAAATAATTAAATTCCTGAAGTTTACGTTGTGTAGGCAAAAATTAAATTAAATGTTCTAAATTTCTACACTTGACACAAAGATAAAAATTGACTAAATTAAATAAAATAATATTTATCATTAAATGATTGTTAAAAATGGCATCTCTGATCATATCAATGTGCAATTTGTTGCACACAATATCAAGGTTATAGTTTCTCACACTACTTTATTGCACCGAGTGTAATCAGCGCTTTTTTTCTCGCGTTATGCACCTTCCCCGTCCCCCTTGTTTAGAAAAGAACACACTCTTTTCAGATAAATATTAACACTACTGGTCTGAAATCAAACCCATATAAACAATTTTTTTAAAAACACTGCTTTCTCTTTTACCATTATCTCTAACTTCCAGATGATGAAAGTGGTCCTCGTCGACTCGACCAACAACAACACTCTCTAACTTTATAAAAACATAAGCTTATCGCCAATGGAATGTGAAATCAGGCCAACATGACCACATTGATTGAAAGAGATAGAGTGTGAGAGAGAGAGAGAGTGAGAGAGAGAGAGAGAGAGTGTGAGAGAGAGTGAGAGAGAGAGTGTGAGAGAGAGTGAGAGAGAGTGTGAGAGAGAGTGTGTGAGAGAGAGTGAGAGAGAGAGAGTGAGAGAGAGAGTGAGAGAGAGAGTGAGAGAGAGAGAATGAGAGAGAGTGAGAGAGAGAGTGAGAGAGAGAGAGAGTGAGAGAGAGAGTGAGAGAGAGAGAGTGAGAGAGTGAGAGAGAGAGAGTGAGAGAGAGAGTGAGAGAGAGAGTGAGTGAGAGAGAGAGGGAGAGATTAATCTCATATTCATTTTCTGATCCACATGGCCAAATAGTAATAAATTCCAAATTGTATAAATTCATAAATAATGTACTAGATTAATTGTCCTCATAAAAAAAATTCTTATTCAATAATGATTGCTTTTTAACAGTGAAAAATATGGTATGTATATTGTATATTTATGTGCATGTTTTTAGAATATAGAAAAAACATTTATCTTTGTACATTAAATTTATTTTTAGTGATAACGACATAATTTATATGTATATATTTTAAGGTTGTTAAGACCGCTCGTTTTTGAGGACCGGCTAACCATTCAAAAAAGACCGGTTAATCCGTTAACTGCTTGTCCTTATATCACTTATGTTTTGAGAACTAACAAGATAATGTTATCGCCTGGAGTCATCTGATTGGCATCAAAGCTGGCTTGCTTCCCCGCTTGATAAAACACTTACCTTAAGCTGAAAGTTATAAACAAATCACGAATGCGTGTCTTAGATTTGCAAGAGCCTAACAGTTTTTTTTAAAAAAGTCTTATTCTTACTTTGTTGGGGCAGGCCACAGTTTGGTCCGGTAAAATCAATGGTGCACTGACAGGTGAATTCAGTTCCTTGTTGGATGCATGCTCCACCATTCAGACAAGGGTTGCTAGCACAGGGGTTGACGATAATGTTGCAGGTCTGACCTGAGTAGCCTTGGGCACACTGGCAAGTAAACTGATGCTGTCCGATTGGCTGTTAACAGAATGAGAACACTGATAATCAACACTAAAAATTAATTCTCAGTTTTATTTAGCTTAAATTTGTCGTCATACAGCCGCTAATGTTTTAGTGATGGGTGACATTTTATGAAAGTAATTGTTAAGGAGAGTGTGTGTCTACTTTTCTGTCACTGAGCACAACGGAGAGCACGAAGTTATTATGCCAATGTCGAGAAACAAAGCTTACAGCCTTGTTGCGAAAGAAAGTGGAAAATGAACGGGCACAAACACAAATACTGTGTATATTTAAAAATTAAAAAAGTAATGTCTTAGCTGGGGCTTGAACCTACAACCTTCCGCGTGTCAGACGAATGTAATACCACTACACTACAAAATACATGTATTCTGTTTTTCTGAAAGAACAAAATAATTGACCTCAATTGAACGCATTGTTGGCGTGGTCTCGATGACCCCCCACCTTCTGCTTTAACTATTCCTGCCAGCTGATTGGTCGAGGGGGCTAGACAGCTTGCTTGGTGTCTAACATGGTTTAACCATGAGAAGAATTATATATATAGATAGATGCCTACTTTTTAGTTTGTTTACATGAAGTAAATGATTAATTTCAATGAATCTTACATTACATGACGCTCCATTTTGACAAGGGTTTGATTGACAAGCTCCATAAGAAGATAATGGAACACATCCTTGAGGGCCATGACCGCTCCCTGCATATCCCTCAGGGCACAAACAACTAACACCAAATCCACCTTGATTTCAATTGTAAAGATAAATTTAAATATTAGAAACATCGACATGTTCATGGAATGATTGACATGTCCCACATTTTCTTAAACTGTTTTTTGATCAAACACAAATTATCTCAAACAAATTGTGTAATGGAGATAATAAATTTAAGTTTTGTTAAAAACTAAAACTGTTTGTAAAAAGTTATATTTCAATAAAAATACAATATCTCAAATCTGTTAAACACAGAATACAAATATAATGTTTCAGCTACAAGAATGTCCTTTAAAACCTATTTTAAAAAATGGCTGAAATTGCATTGGTTTTATATGAGTCGTTTTTTAAATCTTTTAATATTTTTTTTCAAGAAATTGTGTGACTTTGATAACAATGGCTAGGTCAATAGTGCGCTCGCCTCACAAGCAGAGGGGCTTGAGATCGACCCCCATGATAAAGCCACTATAAAAATGTTGAGGAATGACTAAAACTAAGGAAGTCCAAAGCTGACCTGCAGAGCAATGAGAGCCGCCAGGGTCTAACAACCATTTCTTTTGATGTTAATACAATTCAAATATGAAAAGTAAAATATTTCATTTAATCTAAAAGCCTCTGATGATAAAAAAATCTTTTAAGAGAGACTTTAATTTTGAATAATAAAATGCACTTACTATTATTATCCACACACGTTGCTTGTGGATAACATCCACCGTTGTTTGTTGAACATCTTGAGTCACTGACTCTGACACAAACACCTGCCCTATCCTCAAAGCCTGAAATTTAAGGAAAAGAAAAGCAAACTGAACATCAAAAAGTTAAGTTTATTTAATATATATAGAACAGATTGCAGCAGATTAAAAAGCTTTACACATAATTTTGAATAGAGTCGTATATGCATTTATATTGTCACCACACTTTTAATTTAATTTCTATGAAGGTTTTAACACATGTTAATAAAAGACTTATTTTGTCAAAAGTAAAGTTTAATTAAAATTATTTTTTTTTAAATTAGGAACTTTTAAGTATTATCACTTCTCTAATTGATGATATTTTTTTTTAAAACTCTGTTTACCTTCTGGGCAGCTTCCACACCTTCTTGAACCAATTGTGTTGAAGCAGTCAACCCACGGATTTGTTGAACAACCGCCATTGTTGATCAGGCATTCATTTATATCATAACATAAGAAGCCGTTACCAGTGTAGCCTGGAATCAGTATATGTAAATAACATTGCAGGATCTAACTGATAAATATTTAGGTTAAAAAATGAAATATGGAAAAATTTAAAGTAATTTTGCAGAATAAAATCACCTACCAGGTGGGCAACTTTCACAAAGAAATGAACCAGGAATATTACGACATCTAACTGGTGGGTTAACGGAACATCGTGGTGTATTATCCGCAACACATTCATCAATGTCTACGACACAAGCGGGAGATGTAGGGCTGTTTGTCCATCCAGCGTTACATATGCATCTATATCTTGGCTAAGAAGAAAGTTGAACCGATTATATTATATTATCTATACAAACCCTATCACATATTGAAAGGTGCATAGTCAGTAAATAACTTTAAAACAGGATCCTCTAAAACACATTGAAAATTAATCAACTTAAAAAACATTCAGATTCCAATAAAACATTGGTTGACTTTTGCTTGTTGTCATTTTTGTAAAATAATATTTTTAGAAAATATTTTATAAAATGTAGTTATTATCACTGTGAAAGTTCAATTAATGTCCCAAGTTGTACTCCATAAAATGCATCACCTGTCCTGGTAGAACTCTGGTCTCATCAACATTATATAACAAACTTCCCTAGATGTATTGTATAAAATGTATCACCTGTCCTGGTAGAACTCTGGTCTCACAAACATTATATAACAAACTTCCCTAGATGTATTGTATAAAATGCATCACCTGTCCTGGTAGAACTCTGGTCTCATCAACACAAGTGCCATGACCACAAAGCTCAGAGTGAGAGGCTCCAGCACAATCATTGTGTCTTTCACTACAGTGTATGCCGTACCAGTTTGCTGGGCATTGACAACTGTGTTAAAAAAATACACAATAAATTATCCTCAACGTAATTATATCGTTCCTATTTAAACTAAGTAGGAATTTTGAACAGTGCTTAAACATTACTATACCAAAAAAACGTTGACTTTTATTTGCAACTACATTACCTGAAGGACCCTTGTGTGTTTGTACATGTAGCACCATTTTGACAGCCCATATCTGTCCCAGCATACATAGCACATTCATTGACATCGTCAGTACACTGTGGACCCTGTTATTGGACCCAAAATAATGAATTGAAACTAATATATTATTACAAATAATAAAATGTAGCTAATAATTGTTCTTACTGTAGAGCCTACTTGGCACAACAAATTTGTTATAATTTTTCAAATACTTAATTTAGAACAAGAGATGATTTCAATGTTTTATAATAATGAAAAAGTTTTTTGCTAGTCCCTATTCCCTGCATTAATGTTAAGCAAACAGACACGCTGCAACGGTACTGGAACCACTCTTTTAAAAAGTGATAGTAAACAATGGCATTACAAATAAAATTTACTAAAAATATACTACAGACAAAGAGGCAAATAAAATAATTAATAGCCAAGAGGTAATGATAGTTTCTTAGACATTTGACAATGTGTAAAATGCTTTTGGAGTAAAACAAATCAATTAAAAAAATTGCATAGCCCATGTCTTGTCTCTTAAAGAAATAGAATTAATTCTTTATTAGGATTGATCACGTCAAAAATCTATAGTAATATTCCGAAACCTTGAAAGCGATAGTAGCTAAATTAAACCCAATTCTTAGAATAAACAGAGGTCTGAGAGTTATTTTGAGAAAATGGTTGTGTGGATGCCATTGCCAAAGA
The DNA here is from genome assembly GCA_002072015.1 of Radix auricularia. Taxonomy (NCBI): domain Eukaryota; kingdom Metazoa; phylum Mollusca; class Gastropoda; family Lymnaeidae; genus Radix; species Radix auricularia. The sequence goes on from MUZC01001700.1 coordinate 5,553, forward strand.
TCAGTAGAAAACATGGAAAGAAAAAATTGTTAAGATATTCCTGGAAAGAAAATGGAGATGAATAATAAAAAAAAAGAAAGCATTTCAAGTATCGTCAAAAACTAGAACCTAAAACCCAAAAGGGTGAAACACAGTAACACAGCTAGAAATGATAAACACCTGAGTCTGAGAGCTTCATGAAGTACCGTGATCTGAGTGAAACTGGAAGAACAGGACAGTGCTTAACATAATGGCTATTGTTTGTTTGTTGAGGAAGGCTCCTTGCCGAAACATTCGCTGTTTTCTTATGTCCTGTCTGCTAACTCATACCCTGTTTACGAGTTTTCCATTAACTAAGAAAAGAGCTGAGATGTTTTGATAAGATGGCTACAGCAAATTTGTAAATGGCATGTATTAGTTTTAGTATCTGCTCATTGATAATGTAAATGAAGTTTTGAAGAAGTTTCCAATTTATTTTTTGAAAATATTTTAAAAGTTAAAAAACTGCATTTAGTAGCGAATGGAAACAAACCTGCCAGTTTGGTGGACATCTACACAAGTAACCATTGAACATGTCAACACATGTGCCGCCATTCATGCAGGGATTACTTTGACACTCATTTTGTGTAAGAAGCTGTGAATGAAATGTTTTTGTTGACAAGTGAAGTTTAATATATTATCTTTTGGCTTTTGGTAATTTCTTATATTTCAGCGCAATTTATATTTCCAGTAGTTCCTAAGATTAAAAAATCAACTTAACTTACAATGAATTATACTTTAACATTAAATTGTATATTTTTGTTCAAATTAAACTACTGATTTATAATTAATTTGAAATAAAAAAAAAGGATATATTTATTATTATTTATGTATCTTCTGTGATTTACGGCGCCATTTTTGCATGCTAATGGAGAAATTTTCTTTCTTAAAAGTTATTATTTTATGTGTTGCCCAATTGGATATTTTGGTTCACCCAGCTCATTTGCGAAGGCGGTAAATAATTTAAATTTTAAAAAGATTTATCATAAAATTGTACTAAAACATATAATCATATAGAGTCAAGATCTATATTTATTTAAATTTTAAAATTTAAACTGTGGAGGTTTATTTTTGTTGTTATGTGTTACATTGATAGACAGGTTAACTTTTAATGGTACCCACCCACCCCGATTGTCTAAAACCTGACACCGCGTGACGTGTCTTATACACGTCATCTCCTACGAGTGGTTCCCCAAATTTTTAGAGATACCACCTCGTTCCTTAAAAAAATATAGATATAACAGTGCCCCTGGATTTTTTTATATCAATTTTTATACATCTTCTCTTCTTTATTTTATGCTCTCATTAGCTCCTTATAATTACATTTTTTTCAGAGCGTTTTCAAGTTAAACGGATAGCACATAGAACATATATTTCAAATCAAACGTTTTCTTTTAATAAATTAATTATTGTTCGTGAACTGCAATGTAAACACGGAAGAGCCACATGCCACCGTTGGTATAAACATTTCAGCCACATTTTAACGAGTACACGAGTGCAAACACTCAAGAAAAAAATATCTGTCAAAAGAAGATAAAATATCACCCCTACAAAGTACAACTTATTTTGAAATACATCTATATCTTTTTTTTTTCTAAACATGACCGCACCGCCGAGAATAAGTAGTGACTGCATAGAAATAAAAGAGATGGCGTTTTTTGTTTGTTTGTTTGTTTTTTTTTAGGTAAAAAAATATCCACGATCTAATTATATGACAGGAAACTTCGCCTCGTAATACAACGACAACATTGAGTTATCCATTGAGAGGAGCCAGTTTTGTTTATCTAAACCCCCTTACTCCCCCTTTCCTTCGCACCTCCCTTCCTATAACTCGCATCCTATGCATTTCTTTATCTTTTTTGTGTTCGTTAACACGTGTATGCCTAGCAGGAAAAACTAATTTAATAAGAACAACAAAGTTGTCTGTATTTTTACTTAATACATTAAATAGTTATTAACAGTGTAAGATGGGTAAGACGTCGCAGTGTGGAATTGGGTCTGGCAAACGGGAAAAAAACGATACTGTCTGCGTCATCGCTACGCTGATATACTGGTGTGAGACATGGACGACTTATACATCCCATGTACACAAGCTTAATAGCTTCCACTTGAGGTGCCTGCCATGCGTCAAATCCTTTGCATTAAATGGCAGGACAAAGTGCCAAATAGTGAGGTACTGATGCGGGCCAATCCCCAAAGCATGTACTCGTGCATAATATTAAAAATACCAGCGGTCAGTGGAAGATCGGGGTCAGAGGCAAAAGAGAACACCCGTGTGGGTTTTTGCACATATAGGACACCAAGATGGCTTAATCTGGCCATGCTTTTATGCTTTGAAAAACAGCAATACTGCCGCATTTACTGAGAGGATTTTTAAAGAACTACAAATTACAAAAGCGAAACATTGATATCACAATCTGTGGAGGAAAGGCATACAATGACACATCTGTGATGTCTGGAATCAAGAGTGGCCTTCAAATTCATTAAAAAAAAAAAACTTTCACCCAATGCCATCTATGTTAATTGTTGTGTACATGTTTTGAATTTGGTCACTATCGAAGCTATGTCTGTAAACAGTGATGTGCGGTTATTTTTCGCATAGCTTAGAGGTTGTATGCATTCTTTACATCTAGTTTACCACGTCTACATACTTTTAAAAAGCATCATAGATCTCAATATAAATCAACAGTAGCTACCCTGAAATTACATTCTGATACAAGATAGGCAAGCCGTAAGCATGTAGTTGGTGCAGTTGTTGGATCAATCTCTGCTATTCTAGCCACTCTAGAAGATATAAATTCGAGGTAATCAACAGAATACAAAGGAAGTGTTAGAGCAGAAGCTTTGGGACTATCTGTTTTAATAACAAAATATTCTTTCGTGTTTTTTTTTTGGATGATATTTGTACAAAAGTTGTTGGATAATATCTTCATGTTATCAAACTACTTGCAGCGCAAGAGCTTGACAATGCATTTGCTAAACAATTGATCGATGTTGTAAGAAATAAGTTTCTTTAAATGAGAAGTGAAAGAGCTTTTGAAATTCTGAAACTGAAATTATATTTCAAATCATTTATTAAAGAAAACCGTTCCAAACTGGATTTAAAAAAAAAAAAATTTAAAGAAAAACAAATTGCAAAAAAAGAAAAGTATGGCAGGCGAACCTATAGCAAAGATGAAAGGACTGATGATCCAACTAGAAGCTTTAAATCTGATACTCTTGTAGCAGAAATAGATGATCAGTTTAATGACTTTCGGGGCACAGTTATTTATTTCTATTGTGTTGATCCTTCACAAACGTCGGAAAACTACACATTCTTTTCGAATTTTATGGGAAATTTACAAACATAACATTAACCTTGAAGAAGCTATTAGTTGAATATTATAATTATACCTTCAACGAATATTGTGCTGCAAATGGTACATCACTATTTAGTGAGCTACAACTTTTAGAGGTTCTGCCATTCTGGACTGAAAAACAAATGGCATCAGGTCTCCCTAATTAGTCAATACTCTATAAAAAAATTTGGAATCTTCCTGTTAGCAATGATTGAAAATCATCAAACATTATTTGCGCTCAACAATGACAAAGGAATGTCTGTCAGGATTGGCAATAGATCTAATTTTAAATGAACGTGATCTATAGATAGGTCAGGTAAAAGCGTTGACTTTGAATCAACGATAAATCGTTTTGCTTCAATGAAATCACGTATATAGGAATTTAAATACTGTTCAGGACTCTATAATAAATTCGAATAAACTAAGTTTCTTTCTTAGTTCAATAAATATACGATTGGAATAAATTTACCGTATTTACGTTACTATTTTGAAAACATATCTGTTTATATTGTTTATTATGCTTGACTTGTTCGATTATTTGGAAAATTTACTAAATTAGTAGATTAATACAATTAATTAGTATTTTCGGAATGTTCGGCTATTAGTCAAATTTTGCGGCGCCCCCTGAAATTCTCCTGGCCACTCACGCAGAGAAAGCTAAATCCCCCACTGGTCTTGTCCTGCGCTAGATAAGCCGGGGAGATACGGGCGGCAACAGAGTCTCAAAGGAAGACAATGTTGTATGGCACTGCTCAGAAGATGGAGCAGGTTGCCCAAATATTAGCCAAGGCCTTGAGAGATTAATCTCAGGCCACAAGAATATGTGTTTAGTTTTGTTATGTCTTACTGCATGCACTGTAAAGTATTAAAATATGTTATGATAAAAATGAATTAAAACGACTCTATTAGTCACGTCTTACCGCCTGTAACTGTCTCATTGAATTCTCCAGGGTGTCAAGCTGAAAGAACAAAATTAAAATATGCAAGTGCTATTTGTTTTTTTTCTTTTTTCGAGTTAAAAAAACAAATGAAAAGCTAAACATTTTCTTAAATTATTTTTTTAGCAAACTTGTGCTGCGATTATTTTGAAATACATGCATAAACTTTTAAATTAGTCATTGCTAAACCTAGTTTATCTTAAATTTGGAAGGTATAATAAATGTAACTGTAAAAAAGTTTGGGCAACAAAGAAGAATCTTCTAGCTTCATTAGTCTTGGCTTTCAGAGAAAATAATGACACAGTAAACACTAGCTACGTCTAGAATGAAAGATTTTTTAAAAATTTTGATTATTTCTAAATCAATGATTAAATTAATAAATTTTGACAAACATTGTCAGTGAAATTGTACGATCAAAACAAGGATGTATTTAATATATAAATATGAGCCCAGAACATTGGAAGGAAATACTTCTAATTTTTTAAAGCAGCATTTGAAGTGCATAACATGCCCTTTATAAAAAAAAGTTATTTGACCATTTTAATATGAGCCTAATTTGTTCAACGACAAATATAATGAACATACTGATGTGTTTTATAAATTTAAAATAGATGTCAGTTTTTATCGTAATTTATAGCACATCAGACTTATGTTCTTAATTTAATCTCACCCTTCTTTGAATGTTTTGTATTTGATCTCTTCCACCCCTGCCTCCACTGCCGCCTCCTCCTCCTGTTCTGTTGGCCTGTGAATGAAATCATAAAATGTCTTAGAAAAATTCATCACACCGAAAGACGCAGGAACTTTGCTAGTCACAATTTTAAAAAAAAATATTTTTATTTTCGAAGCTATGTGAAAGATGCCTGAATTTATTTATAAATATTAACTGCTAGACAAAATGCTAATCAGAAGTTTCTCACGGGAAAATTAATGGAACAATTAAGGGATTGTTTTACATTTAATAAAATTGTATGCGGAGACCTCATCCTTTTAATAGATTCTTCAAGTCAAAGTACCAGACAACAAATTTTTGGTGATCCAAAATATGTATCCATGTTATTTAGAAAAACAGTTGAGAAGAAAGTTCTATCATTCATAAGATGAGATTACTGTAGAAATTTCTGTAACATTTAGGCCGGTATGCAGAATTTAGAAAACATCCACAATTTTCCTAGAACAGACCATCCGCTGGACTATGAAATGTTACTAAAAAATTAGAGTATTTATATGACATTGTCGAGCAAAGACTATTTAACCCCACAGGTAAAAAGGAATTAATGAACTCAAGACCACTTGATTTACTAAAGTTATAAGATACTAAGGCGCGAAGTTATCTTGCCTAAAATAATATAATTAATTTGATCATTGCTTACAATTGTCTTAAGTAATGCAAGGTTTTAAAAAAAAGCTTTTCTAAAATTAATTAACGAGAAATATCTGCGTCATCGCTACGCTGATATACTGGAGTGAGACACGGACGACTTATACATTCCATGTACGCAAGCTTAATAGCTTCCACTTGAGGTGTCTGCCATGCGTCAAATCCTTTGCACTAAATGACAGGACAAAGTGCCAAATAGTGAGGTACTGATGCGGGCCAATTCCCAAAGCATGTTCTCGTGCATAATATTAAAAATACCAGCGGTCAGTGGAACTGCGGGGCCAGAGGCAAAAGAGGGCACCAATGTGGGTGTTTTGCATAGGCAACAAGATGGCTAAAATTAATAACCTAGAAATTAATTACGATCAATAAGGATTACACCAATATTGTCAAATCTATTGCTATTTCAATTTTGGCTATTGAGCTTAGCATGGCTGAAAACATTGATAGATCTACATGAAAGATAGTGCCATTAGGAAAAACAGAAAGCTTCAATTTTTTAAAGAAATAAAGAATTTCTCTTTATCTCTACAGAAACATTTATAGTATTTTTACTTTGTAATAAAAACTGTCTTTACTTTACAGCGTTTACATATTTTTTGGTGGGGTTTCGGGGCGGCACATTTCGGTTCTGTCCCGGGCGGCACATACCAATGCTAAGTCAAAGTTCAGAAAGTGCGAATTTTGGGAGAAAAATTGCTAACAGCAATGGATATTGTGACATAACAGCCTGATCTTTTTTTTTGTTGTTGTTGCAATTTTATACAAAGAGGATAAAGTTTTGTATACAGACGGATTTCAAAGTCAGATCACGTGGTTCAATAAATGGCAGTTTTTATGTAAACTGTATACATTTTCTTGAACAATTTATTTTAAAACTACTCTGATTTAACATGAAATGCCTGCATAGTATTTGTTACATATCGATGCCTAACAAATGTGCCATGTTATAAGCTAAAAAAGCTATAATGAAAAAATGTTTAAATATAATTCAAAAGAAAAATAACCCGTTTGGCGGGTATTGTTCTCGTTGTTTATACGGCCACAAAACAAAGGGTAAATTTTAATGAAACCAACACGTTAAAAATTAATGCTCCTCCACTTTCTACTCTAACTCACATTCCTCTGTATCGCCTGCAGCGCTCTTCTTATCTGAGGGATGGCCGCCACGATGGTGCTGCGCGTGTTCGTGACACGGTCCTCAACCAGGTTGACACGTCTCTCAAGACTGCTCTGACTGGCACTTTGCTGCAAGAGAAAAAGGTGACCGTCGGATAGAAAATTTGGTCATCGAAGAATTCCATCAGAAATACCAGTTGATAAGTGACCCACATGAGAGAGAAAGAGAGAGAGATAGAGAGATAGAGAGGGAGAGATAGAGAGAGACAGAGAGAGATAGAGACAGAGAGAGATAGAGACAGAGAGAGAGAGACAGGGATAGAGAGAGAGAGACAGAGATAGAGACAGAGAGAGATAGAGACAGAGAGAGATAGAGACAGAGAGAGAGACAGAGTTGGAGACAGAGAGAGATAGAGACAGAGAGAGAGACAGAGAGAGATAGAGACAGAGAGAGATAGAGACAGAGAGAGATAGAGACAGAGAGAGAGAGACAGAGATAGAGAGAGAGACAGAGAGAGAGACAGAGAGAGATAGAGACAGAGAGAGATAGAGAAAGAGAGAGAGACAGAGAGAGACAGAGATAGAGATAGAGAGAGAGACAGACAGACAGAGAGAGAGAGAGAGACAGAGAGAGAGAGAGAGACAGAGAGAGAGACAGACAGACAGACAGAGAGAGAGAGAGACAGACAGAGAGAGAGAGACAGACAGAGAGAGAGACAGAGAGAGATAGAGACAGAGAGAGATAGAGACAGAGAGAGAGACAGAGATAGAGAGAGAGACAGAGACAGAGAGAGAGACAGAGAGAGAGACAGAGAGAGATAGAGACAGAGAGAGAGATAGAGATAGAGAGAGAGACAGACAGACAGAAAGAAAAATTAAAGTGCCTCCTGATATATGGTTCCTTGTTTTAGTGAAATAAATTAAATTTTGTCTTTTAATTTTCACAATTTATCTTTCTAATAATAATAATAAAATGATAGTTTATATAGCGCTGTATCCCAGCTAGGAGCCGGGCTCACGGCGCTTTACATGGAGATATAATACATATATTAATAAAATAAACATTCATATCAATCTTACTACATAAATGATAATATGTTATACATCAGCTACGTTAATCATTAAAAGAAATCTCTTTAATAAGGTCTTGATACACGTGTAGACACATCCCTGTAACACAGATACATCCCCACGCACACTCATACACTCTAGACACACTTCGAGAGTCGAGACACGCATACACACACACTCACACACACTCACACACACTCATAAATAAAGAAACAAAGTTTCACCAATTTTATAGATTTTCCCACATGAAGTTAAATTCAAATGTTATGAACCATAACCATGACGTCAAAATTATCCTTACTTTAATTTTTTTTTTTTAATTTTCTAAAAATATTTATTAATTTATTTTTATTTTTATTTTAAATTCTGTATTTAGATCTAGATCTATAGCTTTTTAATTTTATAATGAAGCTTTGGGTTCAGAATTTTTGTTGACATTATTTTTTCATTTATATTTTTAAAAAAAAACAACTCAGGTACTAGTTGAGTTTTCATGATTTTTCATGGCATGTAAACTTGTAGCCTTTTGAACAAATGGATACTGTTTTTTAAAACTATAATAAAATAAAAATGATAAAATGTAAAAAGGGAAACTATTTACTTAACTTTATCATTTATTTTGTTTTCGCTCAACCAAACTAACATCATTGTTTATAAATGGTATGTCAAGGTCTTCGAAAAATTCAGTCATTTGCGACAGGTCACAGCCATTCAGTCAGTTACGGCAGGTCACAGCCATTCAGTCAGTTACGGCAGGTCACAGCCATTCAGTCAGTTACGGCACATCACAGCCATTCAGTCAGTTACGACAGGTCACAGCCATTTAGTCAATTGCGACAGGTCAAGGCCATTTAGTCAATTGCGACAGGTCACAGCCATTTAGTCAATTGCGAAATTGCGACAGGTCAAGGCCATTTAGTCAATTGCGACAGGTCACAGCCATTTAGTCAATTGCGACAGGTCACAGCCATTTAGTCAATTGCGACAGGTCACAGCCATTTAGTCAATTGCGACAGGTCACATCCATTTAGTCAATTGCGACAGGTCACAGCCAATTCAGTCAGCTATGAAAGGTCATCCACTGTCTTGTCTTCTCTATACGGGCTCCGTCAGTTCAGAAGATTATTGCGTCCATAGAGCATGGCGGTCTGTTGGCCAGTGAGGCAGCGTTCACAAGCTACGACCACTCATTACAAGCCGCATTTGTTTCCTTAACTAAGTGACCCCATTCCGAGCTGTGTGGACTAAGTGACACCCTTGGCCACACATTCGGAGCTGGGTGGACTAAGTGACACCCTTGGCCACACATTCGGAGCTGAGTGGACTAAGTGACACCCTTGGCCACACATTCGGAGCTGAGTGGACTAGGTGACACCCTTGGCCACACATTCGGAGCTGGGTGGACTAAGTGACACCCTTGGCCACACATTCCTAGCTGGGTGGCCTAAGTGATACCCTTGGCCACACATTCGGAGCTGGGTGGACTAAGTGACACCCTTGGCCACACATTCCTAGCTGGGTGGACTAAGTGACACCCTTGGCCACACATTCGGAGCTGGGTGGACTAAGTGACACCCTTGGCCACACATTCGGAGCTGAGTGGACTATGTGACACCCTTGGCCACACATTCGGAGCTGGGTGGACTAAGTGACACCCTTGGCCACACATTCGGAGCTGGGTGGGCTAAGTGACACCCTTGGCCACACATTCCTAGCTGGGTGGACTAAGTGACACCCTTGGCCACACATTCGGAGCTGGGTGGACCAAGTGACACCCTTGGCCACACATTACGAGCTGGGTGGACTAAGTGACACCCTTGGCCACACATTCCTAGCTGGGTGGACTAAGTGACACCCTTGGCCACACATTCAGAGCTGGGTGGACCAAGTGACACCCTTGGCCACACATTCCTAGCTGGGTGGACTAAGTGACACCCTTGGCCACACATTCCGAGCTGTGTAGACTAAGTGATACCCTTGGTCACACATTCGGAGCTGAGTGGACTAAGTGACACCCTTGGTCACACATTCGGAGCTGGGTGGACTAAGTGACACCCTTGGCCACACATTCAGAGCTGAGTGGTCTAAGTGACACCCTTGGCCACACATTCGGAGCTGAGTGGACTAAGTGACACCCTTGGCCACACATTCCTAGCTGGGTGGACTAAGTGACACCCTTGGCCACACATTCGGAGCTGAGTGGTCTAAGTGACACCCTTGGCCACACATTTGGAGCTGAGTGGACTAAGTGACACCCTTGGCCACACATTCGGAGCTGAGTGGACTAAGTGATACCCTTGGCCACACATTCGGAGCTTGGTGGACTAAGTGACACCCTTGGCCACACATTCGGAGCTGAGTGGACTAAGTGACAGCCTTGGCCTCACATTACGAGCTGAGTGGACTAATTGACACCCTTGGCCACACATTCGGAGCTGAGTGGACTAAGTGACACCCTTGGCCACACATTTGGAGCTGGTTAGACTAATTGACACCCTTGGCCACACATTCGGAGCTGGGTGGACTAAGTGACACCCTTGGCCACACATTCGGAGCTGAGTGGACTAAGTGACACCCTTGGCCACACATTCGGAGCTGGGTGGACTAAGTGACACCCTTGGCCACACATTCCGTGCTTGGTGGACTAAGTGACACCCTTGGCCACACATTCGGAGCCAGGTGGACTAAGTGACACCCTTGGCCACACATTCGTAGCTGGGTGGACTAAGTGACACCCTTGCTCACACATTCGGAGCTGGGTGGACTAAGTGACACCCTTGCTCACACATTCGGAGCTGGGTGGACTAAGTGACACCCTTGGCCCCAAGGATTAGAGCCTGTGACAATAGCACTCGCCATCGAGCGCGCATGCCACTGCACCACCGTACCCCTAATCATAGTCAGAAACTCAATGACATTACTGTAACTGATAGCAGCCCTATCCCCACTCACCAGACTGATAGCAGCCCTATCCCCACTCACCAGACTGATAGCAGCCCTATCCCCACTCACCAGACTGATACCAGCCCCATCCCCACTCACCAGACTGATAGCAGCCCTATCCCCACTCACCAGACTGATAGCAGCCCTATCCCCACTCACCAGACTGATAGCAGCCCTATCGCCACTCACCAGACTGATAGCAGCCCCATCCCCACTCACCAGACTGATAGCAGCCCTATCCCCACTCACCAGACTGATAGCAGCCCTATCCCCACTTACCAGACTGATAACAGCCCTATCCCCACTCACCAGAGTTGTGGTTTGCACCAGAGTGTCAAGCTGTGATCGCACTGTGCTCAGAGGGCCGTTTATCACTGTCTCCAGAGAGCTGAGTCGATTTGTCAGATTACTCGGCACCTGCGACGGATGAGATACGTTATTTCGATGCTTCAGCTAATTTCATTCTGTGTTTCATATATAATACATAAGGGGCCGTGTACATAAAGTGCGTCACGCCCCAGATGGGGAGAGAGGGTGTAAGAAAGTGTGACAGGGGGAGGGGGAGTCCGGCTATGTGTGACGTCACGGTATTTTATAATAAATTTTAATTATTTTGTTATTTAAAAAAATATTTTTGTACGAAAGTGTGACGTATTTAAAGGGGGCGGGGGGGGGGGAGATTTCCGAGATTAGTGACAGTTTGTGACAGGGGGACCCCCTCCCCCCGTTAATATTGGTTTTTAAAAATAGCGTGACGTACTTTATGGACGGCCCCTAGGGTGTTGTTTGTCAATTACAATTATAATATTTATTTTTTAAAAAAAAATAAAGTTGATTTCTTCATGTAAGAGTGAACAACAACCACAAATAAAGAAATCACGATGATTGTTGGTACTATATATACTTACGGTAGACATGTTTGTTTGTAGAGAAACAATGCTCGCCTTATTAACAGATACCTGAAATTATAATATATATATATTAACACAAAAAAAGAGTTTAATTTTTTATAGCATTTTATTATTAAAGTCTGATCAGTTTTCATGGATCAGCCGGCCAGGTTTTATAACCATGTACAAGCTTTTACAACAACAACAAAAAATAATAATAAAGAGGTGAGAAAATTTTTTCTTGTGTTAAAAAATAAAATTGAACAGGATTTTTAGCAAATATTTATTGATAAATAAGTGTTTATTTATCTAATTTTTAAAAATATTTTTCTTATAAAGTAGGAAAAGATGATTGAAGTTGCGGGCAATAAAATATTCTCACAAAATTTGGTTCATACCCTCGGGTCAAATTAAAGTGCATGCTCTTGCAAAGTACAATCTTTTTTTTTTCTTCTAGTCGGTGCATGTATTAAATTAGCCAATGGGGATACTTGATACCGAAAAGATCACTAAACAAGCTGCTTTTAGTCCAGCTGAAAATTAAATTAACATCCAGTGTTCCATTTATCTATTTGCCAAACAAGAGATAGCTTAGGGCCCCCGTCTTCTTGCGGCTCCGGATCTTTTCCTGTTTGGCATTGACATAAAATATGTGGACTTCAAAAGGGACCCCATATCCAAAATTTAAAAAAAGCTTAGGGCCCCATCAACACTAAATCCGGCCCTGGCCCTTCTCAACACTAAATCCGGCCCTGGCCACATCAACACTAAATCCGGCGCTGGTCCCATCAACACTAAATCCGGCCCTGGCCGCATCAACACTAAATCCGGCCCTGGCCGCATCAACACTAAATCCGGCCCTGGCCTTTCTCAACACTAAATCCGGCCCTGGCCACATCAACACTAAATCCGGCGCTAGTCCCATCAACACTAAATTCGGCCCTGGCCCTTCTCAACACTAAATCCGGCCCTGGCCACATCAACACTAAATCCGGCGCTGGTCCCATCAACACTAAATCCGGATCCGGCCCTGGCCGCATCAACACTAAATCCGGCCCTGGCCGCATCAACACTAAATCCGGCCTTGGCCGCATCAACACTAAATCCGGCCCGGCCGCATCAACACTAAATCCGGCCCTGGCCGCATCAACACTAAATCCGGCCCTGGCCCCATCAACACTAAATCCGGCCCTGGCCACATCAACACTAAATCCGGCGCTGGTCCCATCAACACTAAATCCGGCCCTGGACCTTCTCAACACTAAATCCGGCCCTGGCCACATCAACACTAAATCCGGCGCTGGTCCCATCAACACTAAATCCGGCCCTGGCCGCATCAACACTAAATCCGGCCCTGGCCCTTCTCAACACTAAATCCGGCCCTGGCCCCCATCAACACTAAATCCGGCCCTGGTGACACCCCAGCAGAGAATTACAAATTACTATTCCAAATATCCTGCAGCTGGAGAAAAAGAGTGATTCCATGAAGCTGAATTAGTTCGCATTAGATGGGGTTGGAACACCTTTTGTGTTGGGGGCATACATCTACGGATTACTAAACTGACTTTGATGCCGTAGGATTGATAGAATCACGAAGGTGCTAGGACATGCGAGGCAAACAGGATCAATGCCGCAGCAAAGAAGAGGCAAGCCCGAAAGGCCCGTGCTGTCAACCCTCCAGGAGACAATCCACTCATCCCATGTCCCTTCTGTTCCCGAACTTTTGCGTGCCAAGATCGGTCTTGTCAGCCATCTGCGCACACATAGGCAAAACAAGTCTCAGCAACCCTCGGATGACTAGAGTGGTCCTCGTCGATTCGACGGACGAACGATATATATATATATGTATATGTGTGTGTATGTGTGTTTGTGTTAGTTGATGTGTGTGCGCGTGTGTCTGTGTGTGTTTAATTAATCGTAGAGTATAAAATGAAATTTTTCCCAACATCTAGAGAAATCTAATTCTATAACCCCTTCTCGAAATACACTGCAACACTTTTTTTTTAATCACCTGAATGTGCTTTTAAAACAATTACATTAAAAGAATTTTGTGTCCATGCACCTAGTTTTATGTACGAGGTTGTGTGCGTCGATGTTTGAGTAAGTGAGCCTATGAACGTGTGTGTATGCGTATTAACCCCTTGTTGTCCATCATATTTCAAGGGCCACAACCCACCTGAGTCAGTGCGACCTTTAAGTCGATGTTGTTTAAGAAGAATCCACTACTCTCCCCTCCACGAAAGGTTATGTTGTGGTTGGTCCCTGATTGAAAGATGAGGTGGCCATTCTCCGTTATCAGCCTTGGCCTTGAATAGAGCAAATACGTTTTGATATAACATAAGAGATATTGTTTAGAGGCAGATGTGATAACTAGACAAGATCTTAAATAGTTCAGAGTTCTCTTTAAAGCTCTCTCTCTCTCTCTCTCTCTCTCTCTCTCTCTCTCTCTCTCCCTCTCTCTCTCTCTCTTTATATACATAAAACTGATTATTTTTGAAATAACGTGTAGCACAAATCTCTGCAAATAAACCTTGCTGCCATTCATTTCAAAATGTCAATTAATTAATACCAGTGCGAAAAATGATCATTATTTTAATATAGTAACATTTATTATTATTATTTTTTAAAAACTTAACAGGTCCCAGATAAAAAAAGAAAACTTTTTCTTACAACCATTACGTACGACAATGTCAATACATGATATACATCTAATTATGAAACTAGGGACATTATTGTAGTTCGAGGGGTAAAAAAATTGCGAAGGATTTTTTTTAAAAATGTCTCAGATAAGGATAAAAATGTTTATCTTTAATAATAGAATAGGTCTTACTGGTCTGCAAGGATCTGTCGTTTCTGTCTGGAAGTTTGATTCGTGGCTAAAATGAGTATTGACCAGATGACCAGAACAGTCCAGGTCCTTCTGTTGACCATCATCTTGACAAGGTCGAGGTGTCGTCACTCACTCAACGTCTACCATTAGCGTGTTTGCCACTCCGACAACAAGAAGAGAAACAATCGGCCGAAAGCTGGCAGAAATGGAGAGACTGTCATACTGAAGCTGGCCAGTGTGGTTATAATTTATGCCGTGTCACAACATCGAATAGTTGGTGTTGTTTTTTTTAAATACATATACCAGGTAATTGGTGTGACACTAAACATTGTGTTAGTAGCGTAACGGTCAAGATTGTCTACAGCGCGCAGCTTCACACCCTAGATAATTATGCTCAGGATAAAAACATATTGTACACCTAAAAGGTCAATGGGTTGAAGATGATCGCAACAAAATATTTGTAGCTTAAGAATTTGAAAAAAGCAAATTTGAAATTATTAAAATAACTTAATACGTGTAAGCTATTAAAATATTGTTTTCAGCTGCATTTCTATAAAATTATTTTATTTTTCAATGTGATTATTAAATTAGAAGTCTCTTTTACCATTGCAAGTGTTCATACTAAATGTTAATACACAAATTACAATTTTAGCAAAAAAATGATGTAACGCGCCTAGGGGAGAGGGGGGCATGTTTCAAATAACTTTCGGTTATTTTAAGTATGTATTTAGTGATTAGTGTAAGGCTGCACTCTAACATCGTAAAACGCGTGAAAACGCGTGAATCCATGTAAAACGTCATTTAATGAATAGTAAGAAATGGAATAGTAAAATGGAGCTTCGATTTTAAGTACAGTGTTGTGATGTGACGTCACAATTCTTAAACTCCCTCTCCCCCTCGTCATGAATGTGTGGACACCCCTCCCCCGTGACGTCATTTATGAATGGCCCCATATGTGAGATTTCATTCTCAGGCCTTACAATATCCCCTAAATCTTATTTTTTATTGCTTAAAAAAATACGTTTAACTGGTTTAATATTAGGAATCGTCCATAAATGACGTCACGCGATTTTAGCCGATTTCTACCTCCTCCCTCATCATACTTTGTCACAAAAACTTAGACTCCTCTACAACATGACGTCACAAAGGTTAGGACCCCCACCCCTAATAGCGTATTTTCTAATTCAAAAATTAGCTTTTGAAAATTCCTTTTCTGTCATTTATATAGCTATTTAATATAAGCATGCACTCTAATATCGTTACACAGGCAATGCCATTGAGAACGTCATTAAATAAATTACCTTAAACCACATTTTTTAAGGCGCGTGACGTCATTTATCAACGGCCCTTTACAAGCCAGAAAACAAAAATTTAATGATAAACCTTCTATTGCAATTCGTTCATAAATTTTTAAAAAATCATTGATGAATTACAATTTAGTTTTAACATTATAATATTTTAACAGAACCTTTTTAAAAAAAAAATTAAAATGGAATTTTGCACAAATTTTTAAAAAATCAATAAGTTCACCCTAAGATATTTGAAACATTTACTAAAGCACTGAAAAAACACATCTCCATTCTTGTATTATGGAAGATAAGAAGTTATATTGTTTCTATCTAACATAATTTGTACATATTTGAATTAATTTCTTTTCAAGAACAATAACTATCAGTTAACTAACCATCATCATAACTAATCGACTTAATCCGGAACGATCTTTAAACAAAAGAAGAGCAAAAAGTTCGTAATGTAAGATATTTTATAAGAACATTCATCTTACCGGATTAAAAAAATATCTATTACATTCGATGAAGTAGTAAAATATATGTAGTTTGAACAAATTAATTTAATTTAATTAGCGAGAATATAGTGAGAGTGACGTACTCTGGTGAGAAACAAGTGGCACCCACAAGATTACAATTTTAAAGAAAATATACGATCGTTGATCTGTATGTTCTAATGTTTTATAGATTGAAGGTTCCTGCATTGTGATATACTCACCACCATTAACTACTACCTATTATTTCTATTTAAGGGGTTCAATATCAACTGAACCAAACGATTGTTCGACAAGCCAAATGTTAACTCTTAAAGTCGCAAAGCGTCGTAATGCGTCTCTTCCCGCTATCCGTAAAGCGTCGTAATGCGTCCCTAGATACAAATCTCGCTAGAAATGAGATCTCGGCAAGTAAAAACTCTTCAATGCTTGAAAAACGGTGTATTTGACTTCCGGCAATGGCGGCCGATGCCGGCACTTGAGATATCGCTCGATTCGCGGTGTTTTTTGGTAGTTTTAACGTTTTTTTTTTCGAAGATTCGTTTTCGTTATATTTCATTACTAAAATAATAGTACTAAACTACAGGTAAATATTGTTTCAAACTCAGTACGGTCTTTTGGATCCGTAAAATAACTATTCTTAGCCTTAAAAATGAAGTCAGTATGACAATAATATTATAAATGGATTTTACGCAAATTTTTAGCGCATTTTCGAGATGTCGAAATCGCTATTGCACCCGTTTTGTCCGTCTGTCATCACCCTGATCACAGGATCCATAAGTCCTAGACCCATGATGTATATATGTTTTTTGTATGCCCTGACCTGCCATTGGTGCATCAACACTCAGTTACTGGATCCGTTAAAAAACCCCGTTAAAACTACCAAAAAACTTTGCGAATCGAGAGTTAACACTGGCACAAGGAACGGCCGCCATTGCCGGAAGTCGAATAGAGCATTTTTCAAGCATTCAAGAGTGGTGCGAAGGCGTGCAAAAGAATTAGTTGTTTTTTTTAGTTGACGTCATTAGAATATGTGTAAAGGTTTAGAGACTTTTACGTCATCATTTGTGGTGACTTGTAGTTAGATTAAAGAGAAAATAAAAAATTTTAAAATGTAAAGAAACGACTTTTAAATTTAAAAATGTCAGGTATATTCATTACACAAGAAAATTCATAAAAATATGTCTAAAATCTAAACACAATTACTGATAACTACATGATGCTGGTATCTAACATAAGTACTGATACATAATACGAAAATGCGCTAACACGTCCTGAGTTCCAAAAGGGACCAGGCTTAACATGATTTTTTAATTTCATAACCGGTTGATCGTAATACGGGAAATCCTTACGGGACTGAGGCGGAAGTTTTCCAAAAACCTTATGGCACTTTAAGAGTTAATATCTAGGAGACCGTGTATCACTACTTGTGTCCTAATAAGACGGTAAGTTTGAACAAAGTCCCGAGGAACCATTTAACATCGGGGTTATTAAAGACGGTAAGTTTGAACAAAGTCCCGAGGAACTTTAACATCGGGGTTATTAAAGACGGTAAGTTTGAACAAAGTCCCGAGGAACCATTTAACATCGGGGTTATTAAAGTCGGTAAGTTTGAACAAAGTCCCAAGGAACCATTTAACATCGGGGTTATTAAAGACGGTACGTTTGAACAAAGTCCCGAGGAACCATTTAACATCGGGGTTATTAAAGACGGTAAGTTTGAACAAAGTCACGAGGAACCATTTAACATCGGGGTTATTAAAGACGGTAAGTTTGAACAAAGTCCCGAGGAACCATTTAACATCGGGGTTATTAGTAATGCGAGGAAATAGATTCACTTAATATTGGTCAGCAAATATATTAATATATAATTTATATATTCTAATTTAAACCTTAATTTATACATTTATTTAATTTC
Source organism: Radix auricularia (assembly GCA_002072015.1). Classification (NCBI taxonomy): domain Eukaryota; kingdom Metazoa; phylum Mollusca; class Gastropoda; family Lymnaeidae; genus Radix; species Radix auricularia. The sequence goes on from MUZC01001700.1 coordinate 23,779, forward strand.
CTTGATTTTCATATTCAATTTTTTTCTTAAATAATTAAAAACCATAAGGTGACGGGAATACAAATTAACACTGTACTTCTCTAATGTAATGTAAACCTATACAACAAGGCAGTGGCGTCGCTACGGGGTGTGGTGGGGGCGTGCCGCCCTGAGTGACTCCATCAGGCGGGTGACACCAAAATGTAAAATTCTGTATGTTCCCGTTATTTGGCACTCGAAAACTCGGAGAAGTTCTACAGGTTAAGTCGTGAGGGGGTGACACTAAGAGCTATCGTCTCGGTGACAACAACTCTAGTGACACCACTGCCATAAGGCCTGTGCATGTATTATTATTTGCATAACAATGATCCGTTTAAAATCCATTAATATTATTTAACTTAAGAGTTTAAATTATATGCAATATCATTTTCCAATCTTCTTATCTAATGTGTTACAGACGGTGCTTATATAGAGAAAATTATTGCATCCTACGCTTATTTATTATTTGTGTTTAGTCCTGCATACTCAATAGAGTTTTAAATTCTGATATAGTGTTGGCTTTCCTGGTTTCTTCAGGCAACCCATTCCGCGCCCAATTACCGGACGGGAAGAAATAAAACTTGTATGTGTTTGTTATTGCATACAAAATAAGAAAGGTGTTTTTATCTTTATGTCTATCATAGGGTTGTATTAAGTTATCTTTGTGTTGTATTTCTAAATTAAAATTAATTGCCTTATGTATAATTACTAATTTACTCTTGGTTCTTCTATCCTCCAGTGTTTCGATGTTTTAATGATTTAACTAATGGTGTTATACTTGTCAGTTTTGAATATTCTTCAGTAATGAATCTGGCAGCTCTTTTTAAAAAATTATTTTCTAGTTTATCAATATTTTCTTTAGTGGATGGGTCCCATACAGAAGATGCATATTCTAGTATAGGTCTCACCAGGGTGGGGTAGCATTTTAGTTTTAGATCTTTGTTACATTTGTAAAAGTTTCTTTTTATAAAGCCTAAGGTTTTCATTGATTTTGAATTTTTTTTTTTTTTTTGGTTGTTGTTGTTACTCAATTGACACTTTTCTGGGTGGAAAGACATACTCCAGTTAGTTTCACACTTTTATTATTCATCTAAGTCTTTTTGTAAAATGTTGCTATCTTGTTCTGACTTGATTGTTCTATAGATTATACAATCATCAGCAAATAACCTAACTTAACCTTTATTGGTGCAGATTTAGATACTTAAATTATTAAGTTCACTCCCTACCCAAAAGGACGTGTTGGATCCAGTGATGTAAGGGGCCTGAGATTCCAAAGTAGTTAAGTTTTAAAAGCAAACAAAGGTCGTGAACTTTGTCAAATGCTTTTGAGAAGTCTAGTAATATTGTATCTATTTGATAATTATTGTCTAAGCCTTTTCTTATAGATCATTCATTAGACCTATTAATTATGTTTCACTTATTTATTAATTATGCTTTTATATCCTCATAATTACCACTTTAAAAAAGCTCACATGCGTGTGCAAATATGGGTGAGCCTACAAAAAGTTCAATTTCTATTAAAGATAAGTCGTTGTTTAAAGAATTATTAACCAATTATAATAATTATATTGGATTAAATTTAACAGAAAAAGTTCATAATTTTTAAAAATTATAGAGGAAAATTAACACATTTTTTTCACCGATGAATAAATTAATAAATCCCATATAAATTACATGTGTAAGTTGCATGTTACAAGTAAGTTACAACCACCAAATATGTTATAAAATGTAACGAATCATATGATGTTCAAGCTACTTAACCGATCAAAACCACGACGCAATTTTATAGCAGAAAATAAAAATTCCGTTCGATTCCCTTATTTCTAATTTATTGTGTAATAATAATGGTAATAAAAATTATAATAATA
>MUZC01001700.1:29750-47503 GCA_002072015.1 Radix auricularia
CATTCATTAAATTAAAAAAAAAAAAAAAAAAAAAAAAAAAAAAGAAAACGAAGGCAGTATTTCATATAGATTTTATATATATGTACATAACTTTTCAATTTTAACTAAAACAAAATGCTTCATTTGATGTTTTCTATTTATTTTACAATTCATCAAAGACAAAATGGCTATTTGGATAGTTTCTTTGGTAAATTATGATATTGAAATGTTCTTTTCATTATCTTTTTTTGGTTATATTTTAAAAAATGTCATTTCAGTGGATCACAAAATAATATCTTGTAAAACTTTTATACAAAATACACAAAACCCACAGAAATAAATATTAATTAACGTGACAGTATTTTGGTCATCAACGATGTTGCTTGACACGCAGTTCAATTAAGACAAGCTAAATATCCAAGGCATTAAAATGAATTCTGGAATTTAAGCATAACTTTATGAAAAAAAAGTATTTATACAAAGACAAGGAAATCATTTCCTTTTATTTGTGCCGAAATGTTCACCTTCTACCAGACACACTGGTATGTGTGCGGAGCAGGTCTTGTTTAAAGTTAAAGTAAAATCATGATATTCCATTCAATATAGTGTTTTTTGTGCTAATTCTTTGCTAACAATGACAGTAATACACATTTACAAGATCTCTATAAAAATAGGATCATCAATGTTAAAATCGGTGTTGAGATGAACATCAAATAAGATTTTATTTATACTGGTTGTTGTTGGAACCTAATGAACATAACCTTTAGAAACACATTCGTTAAATCTGTTAATTTAGAAAACTGGGTGAAACATTACCTCTTTATTTTTTTAAATAAATGAGGCAAGTAAACATAATGAAGTGCTAAATTATATTAATTAACATCATGTGCTATATTAACACGTAGCATCAAACCAATGTTTTCAATAACTTGAAAGTTTGTTTTTTAAATACACAAATAACACAAGTAAAGCTCTGATGAGAGACATAACAAGGTCAATAAGGAATAATATTTCTCTGGTAAGCTGCACATGCATCTGCCAAAAATACATCACAGGTGAAAACAAAAATTTGACAGATTAAGAAACAATAAATTTTTAAAAATGATAATTTCCCTTGTTTTATAGTTTACTTTTATGCACTCACTTATTTGTTTTAAATTCTCTAGCCAGCTGTGTAGACTGTAGAACTATTTTAAAATTCTCTAGCCAGCTGTGTAGACTGTAGAACTATTTTAAAATTCTCTAGCCAGCTGTGTAGACTGTACAACTATTTTATAGCTGTGTAGACTGTACAACTATTTTATAGCTGTGTAAACTGTACAACTATTTTATAGCTGTGTAGACTGTACAACTATTTTATAGATGTGTAGACTGTACAACTATTTAATAGCTGTGTAGACTGTACAACTATTTTATGCAAAATATGCAATGACCTAAATGGTTTTCATTATTAAAACTTTTTTAAAAAAGTAATATTATTACATTTAACACAGGTATATTAAAGTAATATTATTACATTTAACACAGGTATATTAAAATAATATTATTACATTTAACACAGGTATATTAAAGTAATATTATTACATTTAACACAGGTATATTAAAGTAATACTATTACATTTAACACAGGTATATTAAAGTAATATTATTACATTTAACACAGGTATAATAAAGTAATATTACATTTAACACAGGTATATTTTGTTTTTATCAGGATCCACTGCTGTTTCAATTTGTATCTCCTATGTGGCTTTTGACTTATTTAATTTGTTTATTAGATGTCTATTTAAATTAATAATTCAGTCAAAACTATTTTCCATAAATTATTTCTATTTGTTTTATATTGTTTTATAATTTTTTTTTTTTTGTAAGCTCTGATTTTGACATAAAATTAAAGTATACTGAAAGATGGAAATCTAATATTAGCTAGTTGACAAGGGAATATTTCAATGTTCCTAAATTATCAAGTTTCTTAAACATAAAGTAAAAGAAATGATCCAAATTATTATTTAAATATTTAACAAAGTCAAAGAAGGAGCAAATTCAAATACGAAAATTGGTGCCATCCCAGGATCAGGGGATACATACTCTAGTGAAATAAGTGAACTAAACTGCACTGCACTTCCAGCTTCCTGTGGATGAAAAAGATTGAAAAAAAAATGATCTGTAAGACAAAGTAATAAATAATTTAGATTTCATTGGTTGAAGCCATCAATTATAAGGAATCAGTTATGTAAAAAAATATGATTAGAGTTTTAATAAAGAACCAATGAAGAAATATAAAGCCTTGTAAAAATTTCTTTAATATCTGGAGCAAAAAAGAAATTAAGCTTACTAATTTCATTTAAGACCCATATGTTAAAGTGTATAATAGACCCATATGTTAAAGTGTATAATAGACCCATATATTAAAGTGTATAATAGACACATATATTAAAGTGTATAATAGACCCATATATTAAAGTGTATAATAGACCCATATATTAAAGTGTATAATAGACCCATATATTAAAGTGTATTACAGACTCATATATCAAAGTGTATAATAGACCCATATATTAAAGTGTATAATAGACCCATATATTAAAGTATATAATAGACCCATATATTAAAGTGTATAATAGACCCATATATTAAAGTGTATAACAGACTCATATATCAAAGTGTATAATAGACCCATATATTAAAGTGTATAATATCAAACAAATAAATTAACAAGACAGCATTTTAAAAATTTGTGGTGGTTCTTAGAATACTTAAAAAGCCATCAAATGTCTACATAATTTTTTTTTTTTATAATTACATGTGTGCCAACTTACCTTTGATGGCAAAACCAGATTTAAAAATACTGAGATAATTTTATTTTACTGACATTAAGGAATTATTTTGGGGTTTAATTTGAACTCAAGGAATCTATATTACTTGAGCTAAAATGATATACAAGTATTTCAATAAAAATATTTGAATAACCATCAACTTCCTTATCTTTGCAATTTTTTATTACCATTATGAGATAAAGAAAAATCATTTACTTGAATGAAACATTTATCCTTAGATTGAAGTAAAACGTTTGCCATCTATTTGTGCTACTATCTCAAATAGCTATTATTGGCATCATAAAAAAAATAAACTTATGGCGCAAATAATTATATGAACACTATTAACTCACGTTGCAGTAGCGACCCAACAAAAGTCTAGTTGCGTCGTTTCCCTGGTACACAGCAACATAATTGTTGTCACAAGCACCATTCTGACTGGAAAGTTTTGAAAATTTGAAATACAGTGTTTTTCTGTGGGTGGTGTGATCAGCCAAGTACAGGTCTGACTCCTGTTGGACGCTCTGGGATAGTTTGGGTTGGTCAATACTCCATAACGAGTTTCAGTAATCTCACCACCACAACCAGACCCTGACAGCAGATAGCAAATAATCTATTGGTCATATAAATATAACTGGTCATAATCAAAGTACATTTTTAAAAAACATGATAATCATGTAAATGTCATTTGTGTGTCTGTTTACCCGAGTGCTTTTTAAATGGCAAGAAATAAATAAAATAATTTGGTTAGTTGTTTTAGGTTTTAGATTTTCATTTCTTCCTAGCAGAAGAGACAATGTATTTCATGTTTTCTTTTTACCAAAACTGCAGTCAAATTAAGTCTTTAAATTTAAAGTTCATCATTGTATTTTGTAACAAATGTGATTGCTGTACTGTGTGATTGCTGTACTGTGTGATTGCTGTACTGTGTGATGGCTCTACTGTGTGATGGCTCTACTGTGTGATTGCTCTACTGTGTGATTTCCCTACTGTGTGATGGCTCTACTGTGTGATTTCTCTACTGTGTGATGGCTCTACTGTGTGATGGCTCTACTGTGTGATTTCTCTACTGTGTGATTGCTGTACTGTGTGATGGCTCTACTGTGTGATGGCTCTACTGTGTGATTGCTCTACTGTGTGATGGCTCTACTGTGTGATGGCTCTACTGTGTGATTGCTGTACTGTGTGATTGAGCTACTGTGTGATTGCTGTACTGTGTCATGGCTCCACTGTGTGATTGCTCTACTGTGTGATGGCTCTACTGTGTGATTGCTGTACTGTGTGATGGCTCTACTGTGTGATTGCTCTACTGTGTGATGGCTCTACTGTGTGATGGCTGTACTGTGTGATTGCTGTACTGTGTCATTGCTCTACTGTGTGATTGCTGTACTGTGTCATGGCTCTACTGTGTCATTGCTCTACTGTGTGATGGCTCTACTGTGTGATGGCTCTACTGTGTGATTGCTGTACTGTGTGATTTCTCTACTGTGTGATGGCTCTACTGTGTGATTGCTCTACTGTGTGATTGCTCTACTGTGTGATTGCTGTACTGTGTGATGGCTCTACTGTGTGATTTCTCTACTGCTGTCGTTTATCTCAGTTGATCAAATATATCACGTACATTTTATGTTACAATAAAAATCGGGTTTAGGCAAAGAAATAATAACATTGTGTATCAGTTCCACTTACAGTTTTAACTCAAATATACTCTATAATCACCCATACCTGCAGTTGAAGAAATAACAGTGATGTCAAAGAAAGAATTATCATAACCATATAAAGTAAATTTCAGCGTGGCAATGTTGTCAGGCAAAAAAATTGGAGATGGTATAGCTTTGCCACAAATCTTTTCAACAAATTGGGAAGAACTATTCAGAACCTGGATGAAATAGACAATAAACATTTTTGCACTTATCTTATCTTATATGTTACAGACGCTCCTTCTGTACAGAAGATTATTGCGTCCAACGTATTTCTATGGTTTGTGTTTAGTCCTGTATTCTTACTAGAGTTTTAAAAGATGATAAAGTGGTGGCTTTCCTGGTTTCCTCAGGCAACCCATTCCACGCCCGTATACCGGACGGAAAGAAAGAAAACTTGTATGTGTTTGTTCTTGCATATGGAATGAGAAAGGTGTTTTTAACTTTATGTCTATTTGAGGGTTGTATTAAGTTATCTTTGTGTTATTGACCGTCATTTTTATTTTTTTAAATTAAATATTATTAAAAGTTATAATTAAAGGAAAATTGGAAGCTGCATAGATCTAGTAAAACAATATTTACAAGGGATGTGGTACGGAAAAAATTAGACAAGTTCTAAATTGACAATGTTCTATGAACCAACAAAGACCTAAATCAAATGAAAATACATGTAACAAAACAAGCTCAACAGGTACACCTAGTGATTGCTTACATATTTTATTGAACAATGTGATTAAATATTGGGATATATTTACTCTCATGGTTGTTCCAACAATGGGACAATACAATAGCCACAGAAATTTACTGGACTGCAATGAGAGACTTTTTAGGTCAATACTTTTGCTTAATTTTTTTTTACACACCTTTGAAGTGATGCCTGTTGAGTCTAAATAGAGATGAAGGGTATTAGGCTTAAACTTAATGTAGCCAGCGGTTAGCTATAGTTAAATTGTATGAAATTGAATATGTCTAAGTTGTGTAGCAGCAAGCACTAACTTGACAGTTTATTGAATTGCTAAATAGATAACACACAGGTAGCAAGGACCATAGTCGTAGATGATCTTTATTTGGATATTCACGTTGCTGATGTTAACACAGTTTCTACTAAATGGTTGATTAAATGAGCACTACAGAAAGCACAGTGTACAGTTGTGCTGCAAAGACTACACCCTACTCTACCACTATGTTCTATCTATCCTGACCAGTCACTGGGTGACTCTCCTAACCAGGCGCTGGGGACACTCTCCTAACCAGGCACTGGGGACACTCTCCTAAACAGTCACTGGGACACTTTCCTAACCAGGCGCTGGGGACACTCTCCTAACCAGGCGCTGGGGACACTCTCCTACCCAAGCGCTGGAGACACTCTCCTACCCAAGCGCTGGGGACACTCCTAACCAGGCGCTGGGGACACTCACCTACCCAAGCGCTGGGGACACTCTCCTAACCAGGCGCTGGGGACACTCTCCTAACCAGGCACTGGGGACACTCTCCTACCCAAGCGCTGGGGACACACTCCTAACCAGGCACTGGGGACACTCTCCTAACCAGACACTGGGGACACTCTCCTAACCAGTCACTGGGACACTTTCCTAACCTGGCGCTGGGGACACTCTCCTAACCAGGCACTGGGGACACTCTCCTAACCAAGCGCTGGGGACACTCTCCTACCCAAGCGCTGGGGACACTCTCCTACCCAAGCGCTGGGGACACTCTCCTAACCAGGCGCTGGGGACACTCTCCTACCCAGGCGCTGGGGACACTCTCCTACCCAAGCGCTGGGGACACTCTCCTACCCAAGCGCTGGGGACACTCTCCTAACCAGGCGCTGGGGTCACTCTCCTACCCAAGCGCTGGGGACACTCTCCTACCCAAGCGCTGGGGACACTCTCCTAACCAGGCGCTGGGGACACTCCTAACCAGGCGCTGGGGATCCTCTTCTAACCAGGCGCTGGGGACACTCCTAACCAGGCGCTGGGGATCCTCTTCTAACCAGGCGCTGGGGACACTCTTCCTGTCTCCCACAGTCCTCCCCTTATATTGGTGGTCAGAGGAATGTGGCTGACATTTAAGATGATCCTACGACTCAAGCCATAAAAACTTGTTGCATTCATATTTTCCCCTGCACATACTATAATACTGCGGGCGTGTCCCAGGTCTCTTGTTCAGTCTGGCTGCACTTAAACTGCCACCCTTTGACCACTGTCCAACGACAGCGCCGGACACTGGCCGCAATAGATGGTACTAAAAACTGAGCTTTTGTTCAGCGTTAGGGCTAACGGCCATTATCGCATTCAATGCTCTAGCCTCCACTGGGCCAGGTGAGGGGATGCCATGGGGGTAGGCGAGGGGATGGAGGAGACGGGGTAGTGCCCTGTTTCTGTGGACATGGTCACATTAATCTTCCTAGTTTATTGAAAAGTAAATATTTTGACATAAAATGGGTTATCCTGAAACCACTCTTTTATGACATGTATAAATGATTTAAGTGCAATGGTAAGGATTGAATTCTGTGAATATACAGTGTCAATAACATGGTGGAATTACTAGAGGGAGGTTTTATTACTATTATATATGACATAGTACCCAAGTAACCACTGGGCCCACACCACCATACAAAAATACTTAATTACTAGAGGGAGTTTTTATTACTATTATATATGACATAGTACCCAAGTAACCACTGGGCCCACACCACCATACACAAATACATAATTACTAGAGGGAGGTTTTATTACTATTACATATGACATAGTACCCAAGTAACCACTGGGCCCACACCACCATACAAAAATACATACTTACTAGAGGAAGGTTTTATTACTATTATATATGACATAGTACCCAAGTAACCACACGGCCCACACCACCATACACAAATACATGATTACTAGAGGGAGGTTTTATTACTATTATATATGACATAGTACCCAAGTAACCACTGGGCCCACACCACCATACACAAATACATGATTACTAGAGGGAGGTTTTATTACTTTTATATATGACATAGTACCCAAGTAACCACTGGGCCCACACCACCATACACAAATACTTGATTACTAGAGGGAGGTTTTATTACTATTATATATGACATAGTTTTTATAAAGTTTAAAGTTAACATGTTTAGTAGATAAGTAGGATTAGTTTTCGGAGTAGTCTTTTACTTAGACCTATTGTTAGGCCTACGGGTAGATGATGCTCGTTAAAAACCTTGGCTGGTAGTTCATCTAGGAGAAGGAAACTCCGAATACAAATCCTCCGCTGCCTTGCGGCTATACCTGCCTTGCGGGAAAGGCTAAGGGAGTAAACCCTGAAAGAAAATCAGGAATTGGAGCACCTACAGGCGGTCTATACATAAGACTTATGTACATACCGGCAGCTCCTGCGACGCCAATGGCAGCCAAGCTGCATCGACGCAAGTCGTTCCCTTGGTTACACCATTGACGTGGAGAGGGGGGATATGCTGTATGGGCAGCAGCTAATTCTCCATAATACCCGCCCAGGCTTGCATCACCTCTGGAGAGGACACTCCAGCGTCGCCGCAAGGTGTCGACAAAACACGGGAAGCAGCAGTTACCGGTTATAAGCCAAAGCTCAATTGACGTAGAGCTAGGCGCCAGGGGCTGCTTCCGACGGTGGGAGAGACTACCAATGTCTCACTGGACAGCTACCGCCCGCCTCAAACTGGGCAGCCCCCAGTCAAATAGGTGCTATCCCGTCATGGCCTGCCTTCTCCACTGGGTGCGTGGAGATTAGAGTACCACTCAACAAGTGGGCCACTAAGCCCTGCACCAAGAAATACAAAAAAGAAAAAGAAGACCCCAGCTCTTCGAATCGCTAGCTGGAACGTGAGGACTATGTGTCCCGGCATCACTGATGATCTGCAGTCCATAAACGACACACGGAAGACAGGAATAATCGATAGAGAACTTAAAAGGCTAAAGATTGACATAGCATGCCTTCAGGAGACCAGGCTCCCAGACAACGGTTCACTCAAAGAGGCCAATTACACCTTCTTCTGGCAAGGCAGACCGAAAGACGAACCTAGACAGCATGGTGTGGGTTTCGCTGTTAAAAACACTCTTCTACCATCCATTGAACCACCGTCATCAGGCACGGAGAGGATCCTCACTCTAAGACTCAGAACAACTGCGGGCCCAGCAAACATTCTTAGTGTGTATGCCCCAACACTCTATTCAACTCCGGAAGAGAAGGACCAGTTCTATGGAGCGTTAGACCAGGCAATAGCCGGCATCCACAAAGACGAGGCAATCTATCTCCTAGGAGATTTCAATGCTAGAGTGGGGAGCGACCACGAAGCCTGGCCCACCTGCCTTGGACTATTTGGAAGAGGAAAGTTAAATGAAAATGGACAAAGGCTTCTGGAATTGTGCTGCTCACGAGGCTTGTGTGTGACCAACACTTTCTTCAAGTGCAAGGATATACATCAAGTATCTTGGAGACACCCTCGATCCCACCAATGGCACCAGCTGGACCTCATTATCACCAGGCGTGCACAACTAGCTAGCGTCCTACTCACTCGCAGCTATCACAGTGCCGACTGTGACACGGATCATTCCCTTGTCGCCAGCAAAGTACGAATAATGAGGAAAAACTCGTACCACACAAAGAAAAAGGGAAGTCCACGCATCAATACCTCCTGCATGAAAGACCCTGCGATAGCGCAGCTGTTCAAAGACAAGGTGAAGGAAAGTCTCTCAAAGATGTCCCCATGCGTCACCATTGACTCCAAATGGACGCAACTGAGAGACACAATCTATACATCCGCAATACAAGCCTTTGGCAAAAAATCTCACAAAAACACGGACTGGTTTGATGAACATTGGGACGAGATGAAACCCGTCACTGAAGCAAAAAGGAAAGCTCTTATGGCTTACAAGGAAAAGCCTACACCTGACAATTTGCATGCTTTAAAAACAGCTAAGTCACTTGCCCAAAAGGTTGCACGTAAATGTGTCAATACCTACTGGCTTAAGCTCTGTTCCAGTATACAATCAGCTGCAGACATGGGCAATGCAAAAGTCATGTACGAAAACATCAAAAAGGCAACGGGCCCCTTGACGTCAAAAGCTGCTCCCCTAAAGTCCAAAAATGGAGAAATTATTCAAGACCAGGCAGCACAGCTAAAACGGTGGGTTGAGCATTATCTGGAATTGTATTCAACAGTTACCACAGTCTCCAGCACCGCTCTAGATGACATCCCAGATATGCCACTCATGGAAGAACTTGATGTCGTGCCCACACAGGAAGAGCTGAGCAAAGCAATTGACAGTCTAGCTTGTGGAAAAGCGCCTGGGAATGATGGAATACCACCAGAGGTTCTAAAGAGTGGCAAGACAGCTTTACTCCAACCATTGCACGAGATTCTGTCCCTCTGCTGGGAACAGGGCTACATCCCCCAAGACCTAAAGGATGCAAATATAGTGACACTATATAAAAACAAAGGTGATAGGAGTGATTGCAATAATTATCGCGGCATTTCACTCCTTAGTATTGTAGGAAAGACCTTTGCCCGCGTTATACTAAAACGTTTACAAAGCCTAGCATCCCGCGTCTATCCAGAATCTCAGTGTGGTTTCCGGTCCGGTCGGTCTACCATAGACATGGTGTTCTCCATACGACAGCTCCAGGAAAAATGCAGAGAGCAGCAGATGCCACTATACATTGCATTTGTGGACCTTACAAAAGCCTTCGACTTAGTCAGTCGCAACGGGCTATTCCAAATACTGGCAAAAATTGGATGTCCCCCTCACCTACTTGCCATCATCAGACAGTTCCATGAAAATATGCTTGGCACAGTACAGTTCGATGGAGCTAAGTCAGAGGCCTTCCCTGTCAGCAGCGGAGTTAAACAAGGTTGTGTACTCGCACCAACACTCTTCGCAATATTCTTCTCTGTACTTCTTCGATACGCATTCAAGGATAGCAGTGAGGGAATCTGGTTACATACCAGAGCTGATGGAGGACTTTTCAACACTGCCCGCCTCCGAGCCAAGACCAAAACGACGGATGTCCTAATTCGAGAGCTACTATTTGCGGATGATGCGGCACTAACAGCACATACAGAATCTGGTTTGCAACAACTCGTGTCAAGCTTCTCCAATGCCTGCAAAGAATTTGGTCTGCAAATCAGCTTGAAAAAGACAAACATCATGGCCCAAGACACTCGACCTCCTCCTACCATAAATATCGATAATGAAAACTTGGAGGTTGTGGACAGCTTCACCTACTTGGGATCCAAGGTCTCCAATACACTGTCCATTGAAGAAGAAATAAACAGCAGAATTGGCAAGGCAGCCGCAACAATGGCTAAACTAAATAAGCGGGTCTGGCAAAACACCAAGCTAACGGAGAAAACCAAACTGTGCGTCTATCGAGCCTGTGTCATCAGTACACTACTATATGGGAGCGAGACATGGACCACTTATACATCACAAGAGCGTAAGCTTAACAGCTTCCATTTGAGATGCTTGCGCCGCATCCTTGGTATTAAATGGCAAGAAAAAGTGCCTAATAGTGAGGTACTAACGCGTGCCAATACCCAAAGCATGTTCTCAATTCTTAGTGAAAGACGCCTGAGGTGGCTAGGACATGTCAAAAGAATGAGCCCCGGCCGCATCCCGAAGGACCTCCTATATGGTGAACTTGCTTCAGGAAAGAGGAAAACAGGTCGCCCACGCTTGCGATTTAAAGATGTCTGTCAAAGGGACATGAAAGCAGCCAAAATACATACAAGTGACTGGGAGTGTAAGGCAGAAGACCGATCTACGTGGCGCACAGTTGTCAAAGAGGGCGTCATAGTAGCCGAGGAGCGAAGAATGGAGGAGGCTGCAGACAGAAGAGCTAGGAGAAAGGCCAAAACATTTGGAAGCACAGAACTCGTGTGTAAAAACTGTGGCAAAGACTGTCACTCAAGGATAGGACTGCACAGTCACTCGAGGAAATGCAACCCAACCCAACGGTGATGCACCATCGTCTCGCGAGACGGAAGGATGCCGGATTGCCGGATATGACATAGTACCCAAGTACTAAGAGACCTCAAAGCTATTGGCATTGACATTAATAGCTGGGAGGAACTCGCTGGGGACAGGTTCAGTTGGAGACAGGCATTGACTGTTGGGCTAGAAACAGGGGGAAAATACCTGCAACAGGTCGCAGACGAAATTCGACTAAAGAGGAAAAGCAGAGCAACTCAGCCAACCACCAGCACTACCTTTCAGTGTGAGAAGTGCAGCAAAGGCTGCCTTTCGTGAGTGGGCTTATACAGCCACAGCAGAAGCTGCAAGATCACGTGCATGAATCCTACAGGATCACAGAATATTCCGTCGTCTTACGAGACATAAGGAAGCCAAAAACAAAAGTACCCAAGTAACCACTGGGCCCACACCACCATACAAAAAATACATAAGAATAGTAATTGACACTTTGTAATCAATGAATGCTTGTTCAGAGAGCCAAAGAAATAAATGATTTAGTGATGTGATAGGGTTGTTATTTTCTGTGTCTTAACAACTACTCTATCAGCTGAACTTTGACCCCTTTTTTCCCTCTGTATTTTTGGTGAACGTGAAAAGAAAAGAATTACAGTAATCAAGATGAGAGAGCAAAAAGAGGACAGACTAATCTTTCTATTGTTCTAACTGTTAGCTAGTTATACCTATTAATACAAATATTGCTCTCTTTGTCTTTGGATTTCACCGCAGCTTAGTTCTGATTTCTTTAGATTGGATTTCATTTTGTGCTAAGGTTGAAAAAGGCTCTTTGGCACAACATTTGCTGTTTTGTGACATCTTGTCAGGCTCACTCGTAACCCTGTTGGCATGTTATCCACAAGCTTGGGTCTTGCCATCATTTAGCTTCAGCCAAGACATGACCTGGCCAGTGCAATCCTGCAAGGCCTAGAGGCCTGTACAGCTTTAAACAAGTGCATCATCTGGTTATTTGTTTTTCAGGGTGCAAACATTTATCAGTTTTCAACTGTAGAGGTTCAGGTGTGCCATTGATAAATTTCAGGACTTAAATCTGTCCAATTCGCGTCCCTGGCTGACTCAGACTAAAGGAATGGCTCGTAGAATGTAGCACCAGATTTAAATCGGGTTAGTTCTGCCGTCAGCTCTACTTATTGCATCATAGTTCTGCCATCAGCTCTACTTATTGCATCATAGTTTTGCCATCAGCTCTACTTATTGCATCGTAGTTCTGCCGTCAGTTCTACTTATTGCATCATAGTTCTGCTGTCAGCTCTACCTATTGCATCATAGTTCTTCCGTCAGTTCTACTTATTGCATCATAGTTCTGCTGTCAGTTCTATTTATTGCATAATAGTTCTGCCGTCAGTTCTACTTATTGCATCATAGTTCTGCCGTCAGTTCTACTTATTGCATCATAGTTCTTCCGTCAGTTCTACTTATTGCATCATAGTTCTTCCGTCAGTTCTACTTATTGCATCATAGTTCTGCCATATTCCTCAATCTTCAGTTACTTCTTAGATCATGATGTCCATTTTAAAGGGTACCCCCCCTTCCCATAAGACTAAGTACAGAATCCTGATGAAGTTCATCTTTTCAATAACACATTAAATACTGAGGTTTTGGGTAATGGAATAAAAATTGTAAAAAATGTCATTTTTTTCTTTAAAGGTAGCACAATGGAACAAATGAAATGAATTAATTTCAGTCAACTTTAAATTGAACAATGGTGTATTGGTGAGTTTTCACAATTTTTTTTTTTTTTTTTGGTGAATTTTGTGGTACAACTTCATTTCATCCCATAGATTTCCTTTTAAACTAAATTAAAATATAAACTTAATTAAACTGATTTGATATAATAATAAATATTTCTTTCACTATGAGTGAGATGGGATGTGATATAATAATAAATATTTCTTAACTATGTGGGAGATGGGATGTGATATAATAATAAATATTTCTTTCACTATGTGTGAGATGGGATGTGATATACTAATAAATATTTCTTAACTATGTGTGAGATGGGACGTGATATAATAATAAATATTTCTTTCACTATGTGTGAGATGGGACGTGATATAATAATAAATATTTCTTTCACTATGTGTGAGATGGGATGTGATATAATAATAAATATTTCTTAACTATGTGTGAGATGGGAAGTGATATAATAATATATATTTCGTACACAAAGTTTGATATGAGAAAATTTTTCAATCCAAGTTAGGGATCTATAAGAAGCCAAAATGATAATTTCTCCATGACCTTGAAAGATTAATTAAAGTATGAACTTATTAATACCTCTAAGTAACTTGGATAACAATAATCATCGATTTGAAACCGACGGAAATAAATAGCTAATGTTGTGTTTTCAGGAGCTTGATAATGTATAACACAGACTTGGTACACGCTTAAGTCTTTGCTTATGATTCTTGCGTTGGACTGGGTATAGTTTCTGTTGCATCCTGCCAAAGTTGAAATATTATTACTGATAAATGACAGAAGAAATCAATCACTGTCAATAAATATGTTTAGATTTTCAATAAATGTGCTAATATTTTACACTGACTTGTTCTAATTTTTAAAACATTGCTCAATATTAGCTTTCATGTAAAAGCATATTTTTAAATGTGTGTGCAGTAAAATTGTAAATTAATGTGATTCAAACGGTAGATGTTAAAATATATTTCATCTTAATTTTTAAAAGCTTAACTAATAACAAATATAGATAAGTTCAGGTATATTAATTGAAATATAAATTACACACTTTGATTAAATTTTAGCAAGGCCTACTCACAGAAAAATAATATTTGTAAGTCTGACTTCATGTAAATGTTTCATTAGATAAAGAAACTTATATTAAGACAATTTAAAATGTCTCTGGATTCTTCATTTCTTATACCAATGGTTGTTAAAATTTGATTCTAAGCTAAGAAATGTTTAGTCAAGATACCTGATAGTGAGTATTTCAATTGAAATCTGGAATTATATGTATTCAGAACCTTGTAATTAATCTTTACTCGTCGACCCATAGAGTAAAATGGACTGGAAAGTGTTGCCCCATTTAAGGTTCGAGTTTCTCCAACGTCATGCTAAGAATTTGAAATAAATTGTAAAAATTATAAATAATTCATTTTTTTTTTAAAGGTTCACACAACATGTCGTCACGTAAAAAAAATTAAATGTGGTAAAAATTCAAAATTCAACTAATTAATTCAAATTTTTTATTTTAAAAAAGGCCCTTCCAGAGACATTGCTATATTTTATATGTGATGAAAAATATGCTTACCATTTTTGACCATAATTCCATTCTTATTGAAAAAAAAATCTTCAATATTTAAAAAAAAATGGTTATGTCCTAAGTAGGGCTGTCAATTTTGTTGAAAAAAGCTGCCTGGGCACCCGTCCAAATTTCAAACGGTTACCTGGGTTACCCGTTCGAAACATCACATAATTTTCCCCATCTTGACCGCTATACTATGCTACCTTCCATGCACCTTATTTCACACAGTAACCACATGGCCGACGTCTAAAAGTGACGTCACATGATTTTCGCCGATTTATACATTCCCCCCCCCCCCGCCATTATCACAAAAACTTAGAACCCCCTCAGAACAATGATTTGCAGACGCTCTCCCCCCCCCCCNCCCCATAACAGCCGTATTTCCTTTTTGAAAATGAGCATTTGTGAAATAACTTAATTGTCACTTAAGTTTGTATTTAATGTGAAATCGATACACGTGTAAATCCATGTAAATTGTCATTAAATAAATTGTAAGCATTCAAGTTTTTAAGTAGAACTTTCATTTTAAGTTGCAAATTTTTATGTGACATCATATTTCTAAAACACACACCCCCTTCGTCACAAATATATGATTGCTTCCTTCCCTAGGTGCAAAACATCATTTATGGATGACCTCTTACACATCTTAGACTGTTAGTAGCTAATTTATTGACTTTAAAAGAATGGCAAATTTGCGTGCATTATTTTTTTAAAAAAAATTTGGACAAAGCACACATGGTAATGAACACGCAAAACACAATCAAATGGAGGGAGGAGAGGGAGTAGATAAACATCAACTACAAACAGAAATGCTATGTAGGTGTATTTCAAAGTAACTTTAATGTCAACGCAGGGATGTTTTTATTTAAAAAAAACAACACGGCCTAATTTATCTTTATGGAGTCCCTCCCCATGGCCGATGACTTACCCTTTTGAAATTGTTAGTAACTAATTAATTTATTAACTTTAAATAGTGGCAACCTTGTTCATTAATTGTTTTTAGGTCAATACGTGTTAATCAACACAAGAAACACAAGGGAATGCTAGGGGTGTGGGTTATATGAATGAAGGGAGGAGAGGGGAGGTAAATAAACAACATTAGCTTGTATCAATTGGTGTATTTCAAAGAGAAGTAACTGTCAAAGAAGGGATTTTTTAAAATAACAAACAGCCGCTTTTATCTCTAACATCATTATTTTTGGCAGAGGACTTTTGTTTTCCTTATAAGATTCTTTTAAAGCACCAAAACCTTTTTGTGTTTGCGATTTCAGTTTCACTTTGAGAGAAAAAAGATGTATCAAAATACATTTCCCGTTGGCAGATATTTCTCCTTAGATGTAATTCACAGCAATTATTTCAAACAAACATTTTCTTTTGATAAATTATTTTTTGAAACACAATGTTAAAAAAAAAAGCTGAATGGGAGCCGAAGTTTGGCCTCCGTTAATATAGACATTGAAGTTACATTTTCACAGGTACCCAACGGATTTTTACTACCCGGGAGGTCTACATTGTAGCGAGCTGGACTACCGAACCGCAGCAAGAACCCGTGTTACAGGGTTCGAAACCGGGGATTTGGCAAGGCCCTCGGGGCATTATGCTAACCACACAATCCCATGCTCATTAATGGTCAATGAAACTTGTGAACGCTACTTCAATGCTCCCATGTACCTTCATGGTCTCTAAGGGATATTTTAATCACATGGCAATGGGTACCCGGGTCTGGGGTACCTGTCAACAGACCTAGTTCTAAGTTAGAACAGAGATTACTTAATTCACTATGTGAAAAAAACACACCATTAACATATCAGCCAAAAACAACCACGATCTATCAGTAGCTGAGCTGTTCTCAAAATGGAGGTCCGTAACCTCAATTTTGATAAAATTTGTATCTGATCCTGAGTCGATAAACCAGTTGCAGTGAAGAACTTGATTAGTATAGTTGGGGTAGTTGGGTGATGAGATGATTTGTTCTTCTGATGTGGCATTAAAGGCCCCACCACATAGGCCTGCAAATAGAAAGAGGACAACAGCAAATTTTAGAGCACAAGATAAGTTCATAAAAATACAATAAAATAAATAATAATAATAGTACGTATGATTAATTTAAAAAAAACACATTTTTTATTTGGCTTAAGGGGTAAAAATCAGGATTTTCAGAAAAGTTAATCATTTTTAAGTTTATGCAGGGCAATGAGCGTTATGAGACTAACTCTAATAATGGGTTCAATCAGATTCTATATTTGCTAAAAAAAATTTTAATGTGAGTCACTATTGTAAATACTGGTTGATCAAATAATTGAAGATCCAAAAAAATGACAAATGTCTAAACAATATTCAGTTAATTCTATTTTTATAAAAAAAACAAATTGTAATGCAATTTTGATTTAACTTTAAAATTAAGACAATAAATTAAAAGCAGTGGCTGTTATTGTTTAAATTTTTAATCCTTAGATATTTTGATTGTTTAAAAAAAAGTAGTTTCAATTAATATATCAACATTTTTACTTAACATTTAGTATTAAATATTAGGGAAAGTTGAAAAAAAGTAAAGCATAAGTGGTCGTGGTGGTCGAGAGGTAGCGCTCTCGACTGTCATACCGATGGTCACGGGTTCGAATCCACACGAAGGTGAGGATTTGTTCTCGCGACCTGCGGAGTCCCCGAGTCACCCAGCTCCAAATGGGTACCTAACTAGACAATAGTTAGGCGGCTGGGGTAATGCGTGGAACCCCTATAGCCGTGGCCTGTGACCGCTGCATCACTTGCCAACAGATCATCTCTCATGGTCTGTGGACGCAATTATCTTCTGCATAGAAGGAGCGTCTGTATATCTAAGATAAGATTGCTTCAAAGATTGCTTCAATTCTAAAATAAAATTGTGCAGAGTAGCAAAGTATCTATCTATCTCTCTCTCTATATATATACATATATATATAGGGCGTGTATGGGGTGCTAAGGAGGGGTGGTACCTCTGGTGGGG
>MUZC01001701.1:0-22995 GCA_002072015.1 Radix auricularia
AGAAAAGCACACACACTTTGAGTAAAAAAGTAAGAGTTGAAAAAACAATTAAAAAAAAAAAATTCAACTATACAAATTATCTTTTATTAAACTAGGATATAGATTACTTTTGCGTAAAAAATGGAATTTCTCTGTTGTTTACTGTGTACATCCTATTGATTCGTCAAACCATTGCTCGTTAATTTGAGTACAACACAGCAGATGAAACAATATGCAGGGCGCACCATTATTAGTAATATAATTTTTTGTGTGCCTCACGTTAGATAGATAGATAGATAGATAGATAGATAGATAGATAGATAGATAGATAGATAGATAGATAGATAGATAGATAGATTTTAAATTCCGTTAAGTTCGGGTAGTTAGTTTTAATTACTTCTTAAAACTTCTTATAAAATAGGGAAAATCAAAATTTAAACACTAAGAACGTAATATTTTTTTTCTCAGTATTACTAAATATAAAAAGTAATTCTGTATTGCCAATATTGCTAATAAAAATAAAGTTTATTGCAAAATCAATTTTAAAAAAAGATATTTTAAAATTTCATTAAGTTTTGGTAAATTTTATTAATTATAAAATTAATTACATTTTTGTTTTAAAAATCCGTTAACTTCTGGTACTTAGCTATCTCAGGGGGTTTAATCGGTAGTAATAATAGTGAGAATAGTTGAAAAAGTGTGTTAATAGCCCGTCTAACTGGAATTTCGCAAATTTGCAATACCAACTCAGATGTGGTACATTACCTAAAGATGTTACTGCAGAAGTAATAGTCTGACACAATGTAATAGTAATGTTCTTGATCCTTGGTCCTATTCTTGCTCTCTTTATTAGTCTATCATTCAATAGTCTAACTGTAAGATACACGACATCAACAGCTCGTGGTCTGTGTTACAACTGTCAACTTTATCACCTGAACATTACATATATAGCCATTTTCTCTGAGATCACTTCACAACGCAAATAACGAGCTTCATATTTAGTCAAGTCAACTCACATGCTCGTACTATGTCGATAAAACAACACGTCCCTAACAGGAACAATTTCATTAAAAATTTTTAGAAATTATCGATATAATTTACGCAAGCGTTAGCTACAATAAGGTACAAACGCTGTTTTTCGACAATTTTAAATATTTTATCCCGTCCCTTAACATCGCAGTAAGTTAAATGATGAGTTTTTAATGTGAGCAAATGCAGGATTTAATTAAATGATATTTAAAAAAAATATTTCCCATCAATCTCGTCATTTTGGCAGTCACGAACTTGAGAACTTATTTTGAAATGGGATTTCAAAAAATATCCTCCCGTTCTCTTGATTCTTAAATTTGAAAGGTAAGTTGAAACTTCTAATTTATAATTATATTGATTTCGAAACATGTTATCACTTTAAATTTCATATAATGTGTGCTTTTGGTTTACCGTAGTTAAAAAAACCCACACTTTCCGGCTTTTTTCCCTCGGAAAATAGTAGAAATACATGTATTAACATATTAAAAAATCGATCCCTATTTAAATTGCCAGCGCGGTGGTGGGACTATTTTTCTGGCCGCCAAGTTTGTCTAGACAACAAACATGGCAACCTGATATTGCTATCTATTTTCTTGCTTCAACTTAAGTTGTTTTTTTTTAAAAAGGAAAAGAAATTTAATGTAAAGCAGTTTATATTTCTTACATTACTATTACTCAGTGAAGTGTTTAATTTTAGTAAAAGATAACTATTATTTTGAACTATTTTGTTCCCGTTTTGAGAAATGACAAGCCCTGATTTCCTTCCTGGTTTGTCTTATCTTATCTTAACATTCTAATCTGTTACAGACACGCCTTCTATGCAGAAATACTTACTTTTCTCGGACAACTGATATATGTTGAATATTGTGGAAGCCTTGATGTTGGTCGGCTTCAGCGAGGCGGTGTCCTTTGAAGCAGGATTTGAAAGGGGGGGGGACGAGTCAAGAGGGTCAGTAGACCAGATGTGACCTTCTGGCTCGAAATGTTATGTCAAAGGGTATGGCGCGGCCCGGAGCCGCAATGAGTCCTTTGATGGAGACGACAAATGGCCAATGACCAGACATAGAGTGGAGGTACTGGCCGAGGTGTGAATTGGGTAGGGTCGAAGCAGCTGACGAGGGAATGGTGATTACATCAAGTGTCCAGTGGGGGTTACGTCAACCAGCCCCACCATGTCTTGTCTAGGGGTGGTACAAGGATGATTGACAGTTTACTTCGGACAATGGGAATTTGGGTGCGGAGACTGACGGGTTTTAGAGGGTACACACTGATGAGAACTAGACACACACGGATAGACGGAGATAGGGATAGGGACATACTGAGTTTCGGGACGAGAGTTAGTTAGAGTAAAGATAGTTAAAGAAATAAAGGAATTCTACATAATTTATTTTTACATTCAGTCTTGGAGTTTTTTTATGTTTGAAGCGAGAAGTAACCACAGAGTGTGTCTAGCACAGAATATTAATGTGAGAGTAGATAGACAATAACCACGAGAACACCTAGGTTCTCTACAATATTAAACCCATATTGGCTTTGAGTGTATCATTACTATTTGAAATTCTAGAATATCTGTTTTATCTTTCACTAAGCATTTGTTGAATGCTTTGCCTACAACAGGCAATGTTTCATTACTGTATGTCACAAGCCTAATTGTTGATTTCTTAATGCTTCCCATTCTAAGTTGACAAAACAATCTGTATTGCAATTTTACCTGATTTTATTGCAAAATCGTTTTCCCGTTGTAGTTTTCACTGTTACTTTAGATACTTCAACTTCCTCCTTTTTCTTATATTCTATGTCTTTGTTTGTCTTTGTTTTTCTTTTCTTTTCATTTTTTATCCCACAGACTTTAGATGTTTTAATTTTATGATATATGTAAGTAAATGTTTTTGTACTGATGAAGGCATGAGCCGAAACGTTTACCATTATTTGTATTAGTTGATAAATAAAGCTTAAATTAATTGTTTTCTTACACAAATAGTTTGTGTAATTTGTTTTTTTATTAAAAAGCTTTATGCAGTATGATATATATACAGACGCTCCTTCTATGCAGAAGATAATTGCGTCCACAGACCATGAGATATGATCTGTCGGCAAGTGATGCAGCGGTCACAGGCCACGGCTATAGGGGTTCCACGCATTACCCCAGCCACCTAACTATTGTCTAGTTAGGTACCCACTCGGGGGACTCCTCAGGCCCTGGGAACAAATCCTCGCCTTCGCGCTACCACTCGACCACCGCGTCCCACTTGTGCACAAGTATCCAGTGTGAACACTATTTGTCTCTGCTCAAGCGTAACCATTGTTTTCCAATCATTTCAAGTTTCGTGTTGCGAGAAAACACTAACAAAGCAGAATGTTTTAAATTTAAATAACTTTACCTTCTGATTGACGATTGATAAAATTAACACGTTTTGATCTGAATACTGTAGAAATATGATGCATTTTTCTACAGTAATGACATGATTCTTCATAAGCGGGACATTTTCTTGGTTGTTTTATTACAATGTTTACTGATTTCACTTGTGTACTTTATTTAACTGCTGTACTTGACTTCCTAGCTTGCTTGATATGTTGACTTGTTGACATGTGTGAACTTGATTTCTCGCATTCACCTCAAATTACTGTTTCCACATTCTTTTCTTGATCCATAATTTTGAGTTGCCATCCCGATGTCGCAGACAGTCTCTAAATACTTTCAGCTTTGTTTAAATTAAATTCTGATTCTCACAGTAATCTAGCGCTGAGGTATTCATTTTTCACGTAAGCCACAATTGTTTCAATTATTAGTTATTCTTTCAAATTTTCGAATTTACAAGATTTGGCTTTTTCGTTTCAGGTCTGTTAAAAGAAACTATCAAAACTTTCCCCCTAACCTTGATTTCTGGTGAAAAGCATGTATCGCTCGACTGTATCTATCTTCCTTGGCAGACATTATCTCTCGAATTACCCCAACAAACACTTCACTAAATGTAAATCCTTGTCACATTTCGGTCCTGTCTATTGGAATGTAATACACTCTTCAACTGATTCATGACAAATTACGTGCAGCAATTCCATGCTCTGCAAATCTTTGCTTCTTGTGTCGAGCTCACTGGCTATCTTGTATATTTGGAAAGATTGTTAACGTTTTCCAGTGGTCAGCAATATTTCCATTTAGCTAAAGTGATTATTTGCAGGTGGAGCCGGTCCATCTTACAGAACGTAGAAGTAATTGTCTGACATTATGTAATAGTAATGGCCTTGATCCTTGGTCAACTTCGCACACTCTCTAAATTATAAAAAAAATTATATTTACTTTTACAAATTTAATCACTTTAAATTTCATATTAAGATGTAATTTTAGTAATTTTGGTCTACCGTAGTTTTTATTTAAAAAAAATAAAATAATACAATTCGTTCAGCATTTTTTCCTGGAAAATTAGCTGAAATGTCAACACCTTAAAGAAATCTCTCCCCCCAAGCCGCATTCAGTTGGCCCGCGTGTAGGTGGGACTACTTTCGGACGCCATGTTTGTCAAGGCAACAAGCATGGAGGCCTGTAAACAGTATATAACCTTGATGGGAGAACTTAACTTTTGATAAAATTAAAAGGTAAACTATTAATTTAAAGCATTAAATACTTGTTACATTACTGTGAAGTGTTTTAATTTACTGAAAGTAAGTTATAATTTTTTTATCATTGAGTTATCACATTTCTCGTTTTGAGAAATTACAAGCCCTAATTTACTTACTGGTTTGTCTTATCTAATCTTATTTTTCTTATCTGTTACAGACGCGCCTTCTATACAGTATTTATTGCACCCTACGTTTATCTATAGATATGTCTATGTGTATTTCTAGTCTTACAATTTTATTAGAGTTATAAATGTTGCTAAACTGTTTGTTTTCCTGGTTTCATCGGTCCCCGGGCAACCACTGCAACATCCAAATTCCGGAGGGAAGAACGAGTATTTGTATGTGTATGCTCTTGCATTCGGAATAAGAAGTGTGTTTTTATCCTTATGTGTATCTGAGGGTTGTATTAGATTACATCTGTGTTGTTTTTTCAAGTTTGAATTCATTGCCTTATGTATTATTACTACTTACTTTTGTTCTAAGCTATTTGAGATATAGGTAGCTATGTGTCCAGATATTCTAAGTCAGTATCGAATATGCATTTTGATAGCTAGAGAGTTAAACTGAAATATTGAAGACTTGTATTGATGGAAAAATATTCCTTAACTTAAAATCATTTTTATTTATAACGAAACTTTTTTAAAGCTAGCTTGTTAAAATAAACAAACGTTCTTATAACATGCACACTTTATGAAGGCTTATTATCTGATGTCTTGAAATATTATTTAGGATTTAGAAATTATATGAAACTTAAATATTTTATTTTAAATGACATCACCAAATGATGAACTGCGTAGTTGGTCACCTTATTTGTAAAAGAGACTGGGGGAACATAATTTATTTTGAAGCATTGTTCTTATTTTAGATTGTTTCTTAAATTTTTTGCTCATAGATTCAAAGATCTATAACAGTGCTTCTCAAATTGGTAGTCCACGGTGCCGGTCCGTGGGCCATCCGTAGCTGTTTCGCATAAGTTACCGAAAAGGACAGAAAAATATAATTGTAATTCTCAATTAGCAACCTTTATTACTAAGCCTGTAGAATATGTAAAATTGTCGGCAATGAATACATAAATGAAGCAAAAAAAAAAAGAAAAAAAAAAAGAAAAAAAAAGAAATAAATATAATACACTTTGCTACCACGTCAGTGCAAGGGGAAAAGTTGACCGATCCCCGGTGCAATGAAAACGTTCCTGGCGGTCCGCCATGCTAAAATGTTTTAGAAGCACTAATCTATACAAACACACAAGGTAATGTGTTCTATAGCAAGAAATTTCTGTCAATGTATTTAAATACAATAATAAAAATCCCTACTCAGTCATTGTTGTTCTAAATTCATTTATTATCTTCTTCGGCTGAGAAAATAATCTCTCTCCAGAGCAGTAGTCAAACATCATTTTTTTTTTTAAATTTCAAAATTGCTTCTACATCATGGATCGACACGATCGTTAAATATAAACCCTTTTCAGATTTTGATGTGTCATACTATCATGTTCCGCTGAACCATGGGATTAACTACGTCTAACATATCAATAAACATGCTTGACTTCTCCTATAAGATTCATGTCCACATCTTCAGTATATTTTGGGCACATAGCACTAACTCCTTTAAAAATCTCTTCTCTCTTCTTCTGTAGGTTCTAATTTTTTAAGAACAAAATTTGTTTGTAGTAAACCGAGACCTTCTGTGCCAGACTTGACTCCAATGAATCCATCACAAGTATAAATGTTGTGATTCAGAACTTGTCTCTTGGCTCAAGGTTCTCTAAAGCATCATCTTCATCATAATGAATATACTTTCTTCTATTGAAGATTTACTTGCAATCCTCTTCTTCTTCATCTTCTTTGATTATAATCAACATCAGGCAATTAGTCCTTTCCCTTTTCTTCAAAATGATTGAAAATCACTGGAAAATTTAACAAAATCGAAAAGTGAAGCATATAATTTCTTACATACAACTAGGCTTCGAACTTGGAGGTCCTGCAGTGATTAGAATTGTGGAATTCATCCAGAAAGTAACTTAACACATATAATATTACCATAAAATCAAACTCCTCCATTTATATAAAATGGTCAAGGCTTGATGTCTTGTTTTGTCTTGCTATGTGACATCAATACGCAATGAAGACATTCCATAATAACTATCACATATTAAACTTTTGGTCATTATCAAAGGCATTGGAACTTTAAAATCCTCTTTGAATAATGCAAACATATCTCCCCATGTATGTGTAGATGATACAAACAATACAAATATGAATGAATGAATATCGCTATAAAAAGTCATCCGCTGACCTGGAGAGGAGATGGGGACCGCTAAGGTCTACTAAGCCCTGAGAAAGTTCTAATGGAAACATTAGAACCCCATAAGAACCGCACGGTTATGGGCCACACACACACACACACACACACACACACACACACACACACACACACACACACACACACACTTTTACACACACACACAAACAAAACAAAAAACAACAGTCTACCAACATGATTCAGAAAATTAATAGCACATAAAATGTATAAAATATACTTATTGTTAATCGTCGATATTATTTCTTGCTTACCTTTGTATTTCCAGGCATATTGGACGCATTTTCATATGGATGGCCTCGACACTTACTAAAATCTATTTTCAAATTTTGTAAAGGTAGTTGCAGCATATTTACTCTAGTGTAACTATACATCTCTAGGAAAGTTAGAAAACTTTTAAAAGGAAACCCATTATCTGGTGAAACATACGCCACAATAACAGTGAGCTAATTAATGGGACCGTGTGGATTCATCAGATAAAGTGATGTATTCGTTTGCGTCTCTTACTTTAGATGTTATAACTGAGGAAAAATGCATCACATTTTACAAGATATAACAAGTGATCCTTTATTCCCTAGCTATCGCAGTTTCCCCATTGGACAAATTGCTTTATAAATTTGAAATGTTTGTCTTGTATGGATGTCTGTTTCTAGCTTGCACGAGCAACTACTCATGAACAGTACTAGTTAGAGGATTTTGGTCTTTTGCAAATATGTTAAAGACGTTTCAAGGATGTGAACGGTCCACACAGAAAAATCCGAAAGTTTTACTGAATTTCCTGGGGAAAAAAATAAAAAAATCAGTATTTGTCAATTTCTCGCCAGCCATAACCTCTATGGGGTTGAACAAACACCACACGATAGCTAATAATAATTATAAATCTCTTTTCATTCATTCCCGCAATTTCAGCAGCAATTTGTAGATAGCAAATTATTTTATTTATTTTCAGAATTATTTATTTGAAATAACCTTTAATGTAATCTAGAATTATTTCCCATGAAGAAATTCTTTAGAATTTATTATTATTTCTATATTTTATTTTATTTTTTTATATGGCATGCTAGAAAAGATTCATTAAAAAAAAAAGTTCGATTAATCCAAGAAAATTGTCATCGTTTCCTTATTTCATCTTTAAGATAAATTACTATATGCCATAGTAATTATGACGGCTACAACTCGCTTCAGATCATTTTCCATACTGCTAAGCATTATATATATATTCTGATACGCCTATTTAGCAGTCGATGGTTGAGTCCCTTTTGCATATAACATATATAACAAAGATGATCTTAAAAAGTCTACAGAATTTCATGACTTTGAACTAAATAGGTCTTACGACAATCATAAAATATTAAAGTGTATATGATAATCGTTGAATCAAACAATTTGTGTGTGTGTGTGGGGGGGGGAGCATACACTATAACTAGTGTAGCTTATAGGTAAGTCTATCACCAGGGCAGGACTTACCCTTTGAACCACACCTATGAAAAGGGAAAAATGTGCCTCTATGTGATCATAATTTAGATATTATGAAACATGGTGGATGGCTTTTTATATTTTTTTAGCGAACATCCCAATGAAAAATATAAAAAAGACTAAAACAATTAACAAAAAACCCCACTTTAACTTAAAATTTAACAAAGTAATTAACACAAATACTTATAATTAGATTTTACTTTAAAAAATCCTTCGTTAAAAAGGTTATTACCAGTCAATATTTTAACATTTAAAAAAAGTAATGTTAGTACTTTAATTTATTTAGAAATATTTAAGCTGTTACTGAGTTCATACTGCGAGGTTTGACAAAATTATTTTTGATGTTGTTTTAGAATAGTTCTTGATTATTATTATTATTATTTTTTTTGTGTGGAAAAGTTACTTTCCCCGGTTCGAAAGAACTAAAATTTCTAGAGAAACACAAAAGTTTTGGGCATATATCATTTTTGTTATGAATTTTAAAACTTCGAAAGGTTATAAATTTTTTTTTTCAACAGAGAATACACTCCTGATATTTCATTAGAAAAGATAAATCCACTGATTCTCCCTCTGTTACATGGTTTTTCAAATCTTGAAATTTGAATTAATATCTTTGTAATATAGACACAAAATTAAGTGTTGTGTTGTTAAAGCTGAGAAAATATTTGTTTAAAGATCTGGTTGCAGTGTCAACAAGGTGGTAAAAGAATGCAAGTTAAAAGTATCTTTCCTGTGAATTATTGTGGGCTTGAAGTGATTTTCTGTAAAATGACTCTTTCTTCAACAAACTCAATGTCTTGATATCATATTAATTAAAAATATGGTATCTTATTTTAAATACTGGCACTTCTCAAAGGTTTTATTACCAATGCTAAATCATAATGTTTAAACTGCACGTGTTTACTAATGAGATTGACATGAATTAATATCTAATACCATATAACCATAGGACAATACGAAATTTGAAAAGTTTAGCTACGTAATAGTCCTGGTGCTTCATTTCTTATTAAACTATCTATATATTTGTTCTCGTAAATGCTTAGCAGTGCATCCTATATTTGACCGACCTTATGCCTCAACGAATTTCTCACCTTGTGTCACTGCGAGTTTAAAGGTTACTTCTTTAACCTTCTTCAAAATAAGGGCAGTCTGAAAGTCGATGAAGATAAAAAGTAAAAATTTATAGACAATATCAAAGAAGTTGCCTCCTTCTAATGATGCTTTTATCACAAATTATTACCAAGTAAAGTGAGTGGCTACTACATGGTATTAGAAATGCACCAGGGTTGATGATTCTAATCTTTGCTCTCGTCCCAAAATGTAACTTTTCATGTTTGCCCCATTATCTATCATGTTTTCCAAAGCAATCTTTGAATGAAAATAAAACCCCGCAAATTTTCATGAATGTTGATGTCTTCTTATACAATCGATACGTATTTTTAACGAAGCTCATTTGTTCTATTTTATTTAAGTCAGGGTTGTAATTAGAACTGAGTGATATTTTTATATTTTTTCACTTCATATAATATGTGACGTTTGAAACTGTTTGCAACTAGCTTAATGAACTCATTTTGATAGGGGCGCGGTGGTCCTGGGTGCGGTACTGGCAAAGCCCCTGGGGCATTGTGTTAGCTCAGTGGTGGCTAAATGAAAATTGTAAACGCTTCTTCTATTGCCCCATAGGCCACCATGGTCTGAAGGGGGTTATTACTCAGGTGAGGAAACCCAGGTGAGTCATGAAATGGTTTTGTCATTTAATGAAGGAACTCTGTTAACAGTATATCTTGGCTTTAAGTTAGTAGAATTTCATAAAGATAATAGTCAAATGTCCGGAAATTCTATTTGTTAAATAATCAGCTTACAGGACTCAACTGACACAAAATCTTGCTAACAAAGAAAATGAAAAAAAAAAAAAAAAAGAAAACGTATGGTAACATTTATTTTTTTCTGCCGAAAAACATTATTTTACGAAAACCTTGTATAAAAATGGTAACATTACGTGATAAGATAAGACAATTTTCCGGTCTGAGTAAAGAACAACCCTATAGATTTAACTTTCATGATATTTCATGCCCCTCATGAAGTATAACCAGATAAGTCATCCATAGAATAAATGCTAGATGTTATAAGGGAAAAGAAATCCATACTAAAAAAAACAAAGTGACCAATGACACTCAGATAAGAAACACATGTCCGAAATGATATGTAATACTTAGGTAATTCTTTTTATGTATTTTTTTTTATACTGATTTTATGATTTTTTTATTTTATTTATTTTTTTTTTGTTTTGATTTTTTTGTGTGTATAACAAATTTAAAAAAAAATTGGATTGTTTTAATGTGTATGATTTTATCTTCTAAAAGTAATTTTTACTTTGAAAAAATGCACAAGGATTACGTGATACTAGATAAGCCCACCATGCACATATAGTATAATAGCTAGATAAGCATGCTTCTACAAATTTAAGACTTGCTGTGTGATAAACAGATAAGTCATCCACGTACCTCACAGGTCCAAAAAGAGTTTATGGCTTTAAACTCTCAGGGTCTTCCAGTCTGTCCCAGAACACTTACCATCATCCATGGGACTATGTTTAAAGCAAATGATCTCATGCCGAAAGTGTATAACACCATGTGACCTCACAACTATGTTTCATGTAGCATACATACAAAGAATCTATAGTTTAGGTGGTATTTATTATACATTTATTATATATATTTTTAATTAGTTTTTCAATTGATTATAACTTAGATGAATGTAGTTCCCACAGATATCACCCTTTTTTATATTATTGGAGCACACTTTTCTTGTTAACGCAATTTCCCTTAGGAAAAATTGCATTTATATTTAGAATTGTCTGGCTAGTCAGTTCGACAGATTGAAGGTTCTGGTCTTTTGCAAATATTTTAAGGTGGTCCCAAGGATGTGCAGATGAAAAAAAAAAATTTCCCCAAAGATGTCAGTACTGTGTCAATTTATCGCCAACCATAACATCTATCGGGTTGAAACAAACGCCTAACGGTAGCTAATAATATTTAGTTGGAGAAGGAATTTTTGAAAAATCATTTCTCGTTCGACTCCCTTAATTTTAGTAGAAAGTGGTAGATCTAGATCTAGATAGCAATTGATTTGTTTAGTTTCAAAATTATCGATTTGAAGTGACTTTTAGTTATCTAGAATGATAGTTAATGGGGTTTTCCCGCTTTGTAAATGCCATTGTTTTAATATTGCGTGGTGCGCATTATATTGAAACTTTCTTGGTGTGATGAAGCGTTGAGTCGATATGACGTCACATTTTTTTTTTAGTTTCAGAATCACTGATTTGCATTGACTTTTAATGTAATCTGGAATAAGTTCATTTGAATTAAAAATAATTGGAAATTCTGTCTTGGAAATGGCGTTTGAATACTCATTCGAGTTTTTATTACTCGTTTCTTTGTTGCCTGAGATAACGTTTAAACAAAACAAGCTGAAGTGTTAAGATTAGAGAGTTGACATCCACGATAGGGGTAAGGGTAAGAGATAAAATGTATGTATTTCTTAATTCAAATTTTAATTTTCTCATGCAGTCTCTCTTTCTACATCTCTGTGTGTAGCTCTCATTCACTCTC
The DNA here is from genome assembly GCA_002072015.1 of Radix auricularia. Taxonomy (NCBI): domain Eukaryota; kingdom Metazoa; phylum Mollusca; class Gastropoda; family Lymnaeidae; genus Radix; species Radix auricularia. The sequence continues at coordinate 12,033 of MUZC01001701.1, forward strand.
CACCCCTCTCTCTCTCTCTCTCTCTCTCTCTCTCTATCTCTCTCTCTCCATCTCTTTATCACTCATTCTCAATTTATTAGCCAATATTTTTTTCTAATTCTAATCACATTCACCTCTCTTCGTTCAGATTTAAAATACAAGATAAACAAACGAATTATGTGCTGGAAACAATAAATCAAAATTTTATTAATTGACCAATACACAAGATGACGTTTTGGTTAATACCGTCATCATTACAAAAAAACTTGCACAGGTATTAAAATAACATTATAAATTAAATAATACATAATATGCCATGAAAAATAATAATTAAATAAAATTAAAAATAAAAAAAACAACAGCACACAAACGAAAAGAAGAAAGTTTGGCACAATTGTTTAACAAAGTTTTACGAAGAACAAAGCAAGAAAAATAAAGCAAGCATCAAATGTTAAAGTAAAAGCGACAACTGGATGAATATTCCTCAGTTACGTAAAGTTGTGATATGTTTTCTCTCATTCATAGCATTTCTTTCTCTTCATATTTCCACAGCTATCGCCACTTGCGGAACCATTGCGTTTTTAGCCATATCAACATAATCACATTGGCTCTATACTAGTGGTTCTCAAACTTGTGAGGTGCAAGGATCACTTCAAAAATGTGTGACTTAGCAACGGACCGCTACTAAAAATTTTGCTATTTCCGTCCTGATATTTATTTTATAATTATGCTTTTTAAATAACTAGATACTTGTACATGTTTTGTTAGTAAATGAAACTATACTAATATACCACAATTAGCATGTTCTCAAAAATATTGAAAGAAAACACACTGTAATGGCTTTCTTTTGTAATAAACAAATGTTGCTTATATTAGACTGATAGCTTAGTTACTAGTATACATGTTAGCTTAGTAACAAAAATTATAATAATATTCTTCGATTGTCGTGCTTCCAAAAAAATTATTTAAAGGAAACACATGGTAATGGCCAAACTATTTTGTAATAAAGGAATGTCACTTATATTACTGTTGACATCATTTATAACTTTTCGAGTTCTTAGTTTAAAGAAATTAGGCCTGCGGACATTAAGGATTAATTTTAAATTTTAATCTATTAAAAATTAAAGAAAATTTTCATCTATTAAAATTTGATTAAACTTTAAGAGAATGTTTCTAATATGTTTTCCTACAGTTTATAAATAGCCTCTCTTTTTTGTTGCTACATACTTTTCCCTTGCATTATTATTATTTTTTTAGGCGTGCATACATAAAAAAATAGGTTTTTCTTCCATATTTCTTGCATAGCAGAAAGAATTTGGTGTGTTATGTCACACAATTTGGGAGCAAAGGAATTACGGCGACTTAACCGCTTTCGCTAAATAAGGAGTCACAAGTTAACGGGATCTAGATATGCGTTATAAAAATACAATTAATCGAAATTAATAGATTAATATTTTCCGGATTAATTAATTTTTTTTTTTTTATCACTACCAGCCCTAAGAAAGATATTTAAAAATAAAAATAACAACCCCTAGTGATCTGCGGACTACAGGCTGAGAAGACGTGCCCACTACCAGCGTAGCTGGGGACGTCCGGGGCATACATGAGGCTGAAATAGAAGACCTAAGAGTCGAGGGCCAGCTACGAAACATGTGACATTGATCACTGATAGGGAAAGAAGCTCTTGTTTTATTGCTGCCTCTTGACATAGGGCTCCAAAAATCTTTAAAAAAAATAAATAAATAAAATTTTAAAAATGAATTTGAAACGAAAAGCCAAATTGATCCACGTGGGTCTCACACTTAATAGATGTGTCACCTTCTCCCCCTCCACTCCACCTTCCATTTCGGTTGTTGGAATTTCAAGGAAAACGTTATTGCGTACACTATTGTTTGATGTCGTCTGCATGAATGTTATTCACAGTCTTCCTCAGTGTGCGCATTCGGGTACATATTTTCTACACACTACGTTTTTTTTTGTCACTGCCAATTATGAATAAACTGTAATTAGATATTGCAAAATGTTCTCGTTATTTCTTGTTGCTTAATGCTTTCAAGTGTTATTGTATAGCAAAGATATACCGAAAATGATTGACTTGCTTGATGTTTTCACCTTTATTAGATAATGAGCTTCCTGAAGGTTGCGTTTTCTTATGACAGGTTCAGGTTCTCATTTTCAAATTTGCTTAATACGCTCATCAAAGTATCGTCTTGTCATAGCTTTCAAATCTTTTTTGTATTATTACGCTCCCTCCAAATAACGTGAGCAAGCACTAAAACAAGAAATACTTCCAACTTATAGTGAATACTGTCACTGTCACATAATAGTAATTAATATATTATTAATAGATAGAGATCACGTGACGAATAAATGCTAGAGGGCGCCAGTTGTAGTAAGTTGAGCAAGAAGTGTGCTTGAAGCCAGCATGGCTCTCCACTGATGTTATTCATGTACAAAGTGTAAATACTATTAGTGTTGAATTAACGTTTTTATAGTTGACAAAGGAGTTATGTGTGTTCATAGAAGTTGGAGTCTGTTAGTGATGTACGCCTACAAGCGTGAGTTCTCATGAGAAGATTAAGTTTCGCTCTGGAATAATATACAAGTAATAAGTCACACTTAATATCATACATTAAGAGTCTAAGAGACAAAACGTTACATTTGGTGTAAGACGTTACATTTGGTGTAAGACGTTACATCTGGTGTGAGACGTTACAGTCACATTGCAGCGAAAAAACAGAATGCTTACCATTATCAGATGAAGTATCAGTTCATCAGAAAAGAAAATCGCTAAATATTAGTTTTTATTATTTGAAAATTTCAATTTAAGAAGTTTCTGTTCTGTAGTGTGAACGCTATACTTTACGATACTAATATTTAAGCTACAACAAAGAAAGACTTTATATTACTAAACTGAAAACCATCTAAATATTAATACTAGGGATACTATTAATATGAATGACTATGACTCATAACACCGCTAGCAATTGAAGTTTACGTGTGGTGTAGATCATAATTTATTTCTTTGTTTTTTTTTTAATGTTTGGAATATGCAGCACGTCACTGTAGTTTGTGTCAGTAACCACGTTAGTCTATGGCTAGAAATTTGAAGTTTTGTTAATAGTTGAATTGGAAATACTACGTTGAGGTTAAACCACTCAGACAGGATGCCATGGTCTTTACGTTTAGTGCAAAATATTTAATTTTCAATTATAAATTCATAAGGTAGGACGCATAACGGGTCGTCCATAAATTACGTCACGCAATAATAGCCGATTGGTCACCCCTCTTCCCTCCCGAGTCACGAGTCATCACGAAAACGTAGACCATCGTCCAATATGACGTCACCACGTTTTGCAACGCCCCTCCCCACCCCACCCCCCACAGCTGTCTTTTCTGTTTGAAAATGATAATATTCCAAATCACATTTTTAAATTTTAGTTTTTATTTAATGTAAGATTGCACTCTAATTATATCGTGACACCCGTTAAGTCTTGTATAAAGTTAGTAAATAAATTTTATATAATCAAATATTTAAGTGGAACTTTTATTTAAAGTTGCATGTTTTGATGTGACTGACGTCACGCATTGTCACAATTGTGTGACCCCTTCCTTTGCCACGTGACATCATTTATGGACTGCCCCTTAATAGATTAGTCAGCATAAAAGGAGCACCTGTAAATTTATGTTAGGTAAAAATTAATTAATTAAAAAAAAATAACATGGGCCATTGATTTCTCACACGATTAAATTTTGACATATTTCACTAGGCAGTTACCAGTATCAGGCAAGTTGATTTAAGGGATTTCATAAAACAAAGACAACTGTTTTGCCGACAAAAAATTATGCAGGATTTTCTTCGTTTTTTTTTCATTTTTATTATTTAGCCATTTAAAGTTTAATTTATTCCGGGAGTATTAAAAGAGATCCCTTTTAGACATCGTTTTTTGGTCATTAATGTTAAAACTAAATCAATTTAAAAACTACTTTTAACATATACACCCATTTTTTTCTTGTTTGTGGCGTGTGTGTGTGTGTGTGTGTGTGTGTGTGTGTGTGTGTGAGAGAGAGAGAGAGAGAGAGAGAGGAAGAGAGAGAGTCTGTGTGTGTGTGAGAGAGAGAGTCTGTGTGTGTGTGTGAGAGAGAGAGAGAGTCTGTGTGTGTGAGAGAGAGAGAGAGAGTCTGTGTGTGTGTGAGAGAGAGAGAGTCTGTGTGAGAGAGAGAGAGAGAGAGTCTGTGTGTGAGAGAGAGAGAGAGAGTCTGTGTGTGTGTCTCTGAAAGCTATGTCTGTATGTGGTAAAGCGTTTGGCTCGTATAAATATAATGTGTAGGTTGTGGAGGTACAGTACAAATCATTTATTGTAATATTTTAGGTTAGCTCAAAGATTTCGGGAGGCCTCGTAGTACTCACATGAGGGGAGCCATCAAATCACTCAGATGAGGTGAGCCATCACATTACTCGCATGAGGGGAGCCACCACATTACTCACATGTAAGGAGCCATCATATCACTCAGATGAGGGGAGCCACCACATTACTCAAATGAGGGGAGCCACCACATTACTCACATGTGGGGAGCCATCATATCACTCAGATGAGGGGAGCCATCACATTACTCAAATGAGGGGAGCCACCACATTACTCACATGTGGGGAGCCATCATATCACTCAAATGAGGGGAGCCAGCACATTACTCACATGAGGGGAGCCACCACATTACTCACATGTGGGGAGCCATCATATCACTAAGATGAGGGGAGCCAGCACATTACTCACATGAGGGGAGCCACCACATTACTCACATGTGGGGAGCCATCATATCACTCAGATGAGGGGAGCCATCACATTACTCACATGAGGGGAGCCACCACATTACTCACATGAGGGGAGCCATCATATCACTCAGATGAGGGGAGCCATCATATAACTCAGATGAGGGGAGCCATCACATTACTCACATGAGGGGAGCCATCATATCACTCAGATGAGGGGAGCCATCATATCACTCAGATGAGGGGAGCCATCACATTACTCACATGAGGGGAGCCACTACATTACTCACATGTGGGGAGCCATCATATCACTCACATGAGGGGAGCCATCATATCACTCAGATGAGGGGAGCCATCATATCATTCAGATGAGGGGAGCCATCATATCACTCACATGAGGGGAGCCATCATATCACTCACATGTGGGGAGCCATCATATCACTCACATGAGGGGAGCCATCATATCACTCACATGAGGGGAGCCATCATATCACTCACATGAGGGGAGCCATCATATCACTCAGATGTGGGGAGCCATCATATCACTCAGATGAGGGGAGCCATCATATCACTCAGATGAGGGGAGCCATCATATCACTCACATGAGGGGAGCCATCATATCACTCAGATGAGGGGAGCCATCATATCACTCAGATGAGGGGAGCAATCACATTACTCACATGAGGGGAGCCACCACATTACTCACATGTGGGGAGCCATCATATCACTCAGATGAGGGGAGCCATCACATTACTCACATGAGGGGAGCCACCACATTACTCAAATGAGAGGAGCCATCATATCACTCAGATGAGGGGAGCCACCACATTACTCAAATAAGGGGAGCCACCACATTACTCACATGAGGGGAGCCATCATATCACTCAGATAGGGGAGCCACCACATTACTCAGATGAGGGGAGCCATCATATCACTCAAATGAGGGGAGCCACCACATTACTAAAATGAGGGGAGCCACCACATTACTCAAATGAGGGGAGCCATCATATCACTCAAATGAGGGGAGCCACCACATTACTCAAATGAGGGGAGCCACCACATTACTCAAATGAGGGGAGCCACCACATTACTCAAATGAGGGGAGCAACCAAACTAATCAAATGAGGGGAGCCACCACATTACTCAAATGAGGGGAGCCACCATATTACTCACATGTGGGGAGCCACCACATTACTCACAAGAGGGGAGCCATCATATCACTCAGATGAGGGAAGCCACCACATTACTCACATATGGGGAGCCACCACATTACTCACAAGAGGGGAGCCATCATATCACTCAGATGAGGGGAGCCACCACATTATTCACATGTGGGGAGCCACCACATTACTCACAAGAGGGGAGCCATCATATCACTCAGATGAGGGAAGCCAACACATTACTCACAAGAGGGGAGCCATCATATCACTCAGATGAGGGGAGCCATCATATCACTCAGATGAGGGGAGCCACCACATTACTCACAAGAGGGGAGCCACCACATTACTCACAAGAGGGGAGCCATCATATCACTCAGATGAGGGGAGCCACCACATTACTCACAAGAGGGGAGCAATCATATCACTCAGATGAGAGGAGCCACCACATTACTCACAAGAGGGTAGCCATCATATCACTCAGATGAGGGGAGCCATCACATTACTCACAAGAGGGTAGCCATCATATCACTCAGATGAGGGGAGCCACCACATTACTCAAATGAGGGGAGCCACCACATTACTCACATGAGGGGAGCGATATTATCACTCAGATGAGGGGAGCCACCACATTACTCAAATGAGGGGAGCCATCATATAACTCAGAAGAGGGGAGCCACCACATTACTCACAAGAAGGGAGCCATCATATCACTCAGATGAGGGAAGCCACCACATTACTCACAAGAGGGGAGCCATCATATCACTCAGATGAGGGGAGCCATCATATCACTCAGATGAGGGGAGCCATCATATAACTCAGATGAGGGGAGCCACCACATTACTCACAAGAGGGTAGCCATCATATCACTCAGATGAGGGGAGCCACCACATTACTCAAATGAGGGAAGCCACCACATTGATCAGCAGAGGGGAGCGATATTATCACTCAGATGAGGGGAGCCACCACATTACTCAAATGAGGGGAGCCATCATATCACTCAGATGAGGGGAGCGACCACATTACTCACATGAGGGGAGCCATCATATCACTCAGATGTGGGGAGCCATCACATTACTCACATGTGGGGAGCCACAACATTACTCACATGAGAGGAGCCATCATATCACTCAGATGAGGGGAGCCATCATATCACTCACATGAGGGGAGCCATCATATCACTCAGATGAGGGGAGCCACCACATTACTCACAAGAGGGGAGCCATCATATCACTCAGATGAGGGGATCAACCACATTACTCAAATGAGGGGAGCCACCACATTACTCACATGAGGGGAGCCATCATATCATTCAGATGAGGGGAGCCACCACATTACTTAGATGAGGGGAGCCATCATATCACTCAGATGAGGGGAGCCACCACATTAATCACATGAGGGGAGCCATCATATCACTCAGATGAGGGGAGCCATCATATAACTCAGATGAGGGGAGCCACCACATTACTCACATGAGGGGAGCCATCATATAACTCACATGTGGGGAGCGACCACATTACTCACATGAGGGGAGCCATCATATCACTCACATGAGGGGAGCGACAACATTACTCACATGAGGGGAGCCATCATATCACTCACATGAGGGGAGCCACCACATTACTCACAAGAGGGGAGCCATCATATCACTCAGATGAGGGGAGCCACCACATTACTCACAAGAGGGTAGCCATCATATCACTCAGATGAGAGGAGCCACCACATTACTCACAAGAGGGTAGGCATCATATCACTCAAATGAGGGGAGCCACCACATTACTCAAATGAGGGGAGCCATCATATCACTCAGATGAGGGGAGCGACCACATTACTCACATGAGGGGAGCCATCATATCACTCAGATGTGGGGAGCCATCACATTACTCACATGTGGGGAGCCACCACATTACTCACATGAGGGGAGCCATCATATCACTCACATGAGGGGAGCCATCATATCACTCAGATGAGGGGAGCCACCACATTACTCACAAGGGGGGAGCCATCATATCACTCAGATGAGGGAGCCACCACATTACTCAAATGAGGGGAGCCACCACATTACTCACATGAGGGGAGCCATCATATCACTCAGATGAGGGGAGCCACCACATTACTCAGATGAGGGGAGCCATCATATCACTTAGATGAGGGGAGCCACCACATTAATCACATTAGGGGAGCCATCATATCACTCAGATGAGGGGAGCCATCATATAACTCAGATGAGGGGAGCAACCACATTACTCACATGAGGGGAGCCATCATATCACTCACATGAGGGGAAAGACCACATTACTCACATGAGGGGAGCCATCATATCACTAACATGAGGGGAGCGACCACATTACTCACATGAGGGGAGCCATCATATAACTCACATGAGGGGAGCCATCATATCACTCAGATGAGGGGAGCCACCACATTACTCACATGAGGGGAGCCATCATATCACTCAGATGAGGGGAGCCATCATATAACTCAGATGAGGGAAGCCACCACATTACTCACATGAGGGGAGCCTACATATCACTCACATGTGGGGAGCGACCACATTACTCACATGAGGGGAGCCATCATATCACTCACATGAGGGGAGCAATCATATCACTCAGATGAGGGGAGCCACAGAATTACTCACATGAGGGGAGCCATAATATCACTCAGATGAGGGGAGCCATCATATAACTCAGATGAGGGGAGCCACCACATTACTCACATGAGGGGAGCCATCATATCACTCACATGTGGGGAGCCACCACATTACTCAGATGAGGGGAGCCATCACATTACTCACATGAGAAGAGCCATCATATCACTCACATGTGGGGAGCCACCACATTACTCAGATGAGGGGAGCCATCACAGTACTCACATGAGGGGAGCCACCACTTTACTCACATGTGGGGAGCCATCATATCACTCACATGAGGGGAGCAACCACATTACTCACATGAGGGGAGCCATCATATCACTCACATGAGGGGAGCCACCACATTACTCAAATGAGAGGAGCCATCATATCACTCACATGAGGGGAGCCACCACATTACTCACATAAGGGGAGCCACCACATTACTCACATGAGGGGAGCCATCATATCACTCACATGAGGGGAGCCACCACATTACTCACATGAGGGGAGCTACCACATTACTCACATGAGGGGAGCCATCATATCACTCAGATGAGGGGAGCCACCACATTACTCACAAGAGGGGAGACATCATATCACTCAGATGAGGGGAGCCACCACATTACTGAAATGAGGGGAGCCACCACATTACTCACATGTGGGGAGCCACCACATTACTCACATGAGAGGAGCCATCATATCACTCACATGTGGGGAGCCATCACATTACTCAAATGAGGGCAGCCACCACATTACTCACATGAGGGGAGCCATCATATCACTCAGATGAGGGGAGACATCATATCACTCAGATGAGGGGAGCCACCACATTACTCACATGAGGGGAAGCATCATATCACTCACTTGTGTGGAGCCACCACATTACTCACATGAGGGGAGCCATCATATCACTCAGATGAGGGGAGCCATCATATAACTCAGATGAGGGGAGCCACCACATTACTCACATGAGGGGAACCATCATATCACTCACTTGTGTGGAGCCACCACATTACTCAAATGAGAGGAGCCATCATATCACTCACATGAGGGGAGCCATCATATCACTCAAATGAGGGGAGCCACCACATTACTCACATGAGGGGAGCCACCACATTACTCACATGAGGGGAGCCACCACATTACTCAGATGTGGGGAGCCACCACATTACTCAAATGAGGGAGCCATCATATCACTCAGATGAGGGGAGCCATCATATCACTCAGATGAGGGGAGCCACCACATAATTCACATGAGGGGAGCCACCACATTACTCAGATGAGGGGAGCCATCATATCACTCAGATGAGGAGAGCCATCACATTACTCACATGAGGGAAGCCACCACATTACTCACATGTGGGGAGCCACCATATTACTCAAATGAGAGGAGCCATCATATCACTCAGATGAAGGGAGCCACCACATTACTCAAATAAGGGGATCCACCACATTACTCACATGAGGGGAGCCATCATATCACTCAGATAGGGAAGCCACCACATTACTCAGATGAGGAGAGCCATCATATCACTCAAATGAGGGGAGCCACCACATTACTCAAATTAGGGGAGCCACCACATTACTCAAATGAGAGGAGCCATCATATCACTCAAATGAGGGGAGCCACCTCATTACTCAAATGAGGGGAGCCACCGAATTACTCAAATGAGGGGAGCCACCACATTACTCAAATGAGGGGAGCCACCACATTACTCAAATGAGGGGAGCCACCACATTACTCAAATGAGGGGAGCCATCATATTACTCACATGAGGGGAGCCACCACATTACTCACATGAGGGGAGCCACCACATTACTCACATGAGGGGAGCCATCATATCACTCAGATGAGGGGAGCCACCACATTACTCACAAGAGGGGAGCCATCATATCACTCAGATGAGGGGAGCCGCCACATTACTCACAAGAGGGGAGACATCATATCACTCAGATGAGGGGAGCCACCACATTACTCAAATGAGGGGAGCCACAACATTACTCACATGTGGGGAGCCACCACATTACTCACATGAGGGGAGCCATCATATCACTCACATGAGGGGAGCGACCACATTACTCACATGAGGGGAGCCATCATATAACTCAGATGTGGGGAGCCATCACATTACTCAAATGAGGGAAGCCACCACATTACTCACATGAGGGGAGCCATCATATCACTCACATGTGGGGAGCCACCACATTACTCAAATGAGAGGAGCCATCATATCACTCACATGTGGGGAGCCATCACATTACTCAAATGAGGGGAGCCACCACATTACTCACATGAGGGGAGCGATCATATCACTCAGATGAGGGGAGCCATCATATCACTCAGATGAGGGGAGCCACCACATTACTCACATGAGGGGAACCATCATATCACTCACTTGTGTGGAGCCACCACATTACTCA
>MUZC01001701.1:25135-35307 GCA_002072015.1 Radix auricularia
GAGGGGAGCCATCATATCACTCAGATGAGGGGAGCCACCACATTAATCACATGTGGGGAGCCACCACATTACTCACAAGAGGGGAGCCATCATATCACTCAGATGAGGGAAGCCATCATATCACTCAGATAAGGGGAGCCATCATATAACTCAGATGAGGGGAGCCACCACATTACTCACAAGAGGGGAGCCATCATATCACTCAGATGAGGGGAGCCACCACATTACTCACAAGAGGGGAGCCATCATATCACTCAGATGAGGGGAGTCACCACATTACTCACAAGAGGGTAGCCATCATATCACTTAGATGAGGGGAGCCACCACATTACTCACAAGAGGGTAGCCATCATATCACTCAGATGAGGGGAGCCACCACATTACTCAAATGAGGGGAGCCACCACATTACTCACATGAGGGGAGCGATATTATCACTCAGATTAGGGGAGCCACCACATTACTCAAATGAGGGGAGCCATCATATCACTCAGATGAGGGGAGCGACTACATTACTCACATGAGGGGAGCCATCATATCACTCAGATGTGGCGAGCCATCACATTACTCACATGTGGGGAGCCACCACATTACTCACATGAGAGGAGCCATCATATCACTCAGATGAGGGGAGCCATCATATCACTTACATGAGGGGAGCCATCATATAACTCAGATGAGGGGAGCCACCACATTACTCACAAGAGGGGAGCCATCATATCACTTAGATGAGGTGAGCCACCACATTACTCAAATGAGGGGAGCAACCACATTACTCACATGAGGGGAGCCATAGTATCACTCAGATGAGGGGAGCCACCACATTACTCAGATGAGGGGAGCCATCATATCACTCAGATGAGGGGAGCCACCACAGTAATCACATGAGCGGCGCCATCATATCACTCAGATGAGGGGAGCCATCATATAACTCAGATGAGGGGAGCCACCACATTACTCACATGAGGGGAGCCATCATATCACTCACATGTGGGGAGCCACCACATTACTCAGATGAGGGGAGCCATCACATTACTCACATGAGGGGAGCCATCATATCACTCACATGTGGGGAGCCACAAAATTACTTAGATGAGGGGAGCCATCACATTACTCACATGAGGGGAGCCACCACATTACTCACATGTGGGGAGCCATCATATCACTCACATGAGGGGAGCCAACACATTACTCACATGAGGGGAGCCACCACATTACTCACATGAGGGGAGCCATCATATCACTCACATGAGGGGAGCCACCACATTATTCAAATGAGAGGAGCCATCATATCACTCACATGAGGGGAGCCACCACATTACTCACATGTGGGGAGCCATCATATCACTCAGATTAGGGGAGCCACCACATTACTCACAAGAGGGTAGCCATCATATCACTCAGATGAGGGGAGCCACCACATTACTCACAAGTGGGGAGCCACCACATTACTCACATGAGGGGAGCCATCATATCACTCACATGAGGGGAGCGACCACATTACTCACATGAGGGGAGCCATCATATCACTCAGTTGTGGGGAGCCATCACATTACTCAAATGAGGGGAGCCACCACATTACTCACATGAGGGGAGCCATCATATCACTCACATGTGGGGAGCCACCACATTACTCAAATGAGAGGAGCCATCATATCACTCACATGTGGGGAGCCATCACATAACTCACATGAGGGGAGCCATCATATCACTCAGATTTGGGGAGCCATCATATCACTCAGATGAGGGGAGCCACCACATTACTCACATGAGGGGAGCCATCATATCACTCACATGTGGGGAGCCACCACATTACTCAAATGAGAGGAGCCATCATATCACTCACATGAGGTGAGCCATTATATCACTCAAATGAGGGGAGCCACCACATTACTCACATGAGGGGAGCCACCACATTACTCAAATGAGAGGAGCCATCATATCACTCACATGAGGGGAGCCATCATATCACTCAAATGAGGGGAGCCACCACATTACTCACATGAGGGGAGCCACCACATTACTCAGATGTGGGGAGCCACCACATTACTCAAATGAGGGGAGCCATCATATCTCTCAGATGAGGGGAGCCATCATATCACTCAGATGAGGGGAGCCACCACATTACTCACATTAGGGGAGCCACTACATTACTCAGATGAGGGGAGCCATCATATCACTCACATGCGGGGAGCCACCACATTACTCACATGAGGGGAGCCACCACATTACTCACATGAGGGGAGCCATCATATCACTAAGATGAGGGGAGCCACCACATTACTCAGATGAGGGGAGCCATCATATCACTCAGATGAGGGGAGCCACCACATTACTCACATGAGGGGAGCCATCATATCACTCACATGTGGGGAGCCACCACATTACTCACATGAAGGGAGCCACCACATTACTCAAATGAGGGGAGCCACCACATTACTCACATGGGGGGGAGCCACCACATTACTCAAATGAGAGGAGCCATCATATCACTCACATGTGGGGAGCCACCACATTACTCACATGATGGGAGCCACCACATTACTCAAATGAGGGGAGCCACCACATTACTCACATGATGGGAGCCACCACATTACTCAAATGAGAGGAGCCATCATATCACTCACATGTGGGGAGCCACCACATTACTCAGATGAGGGGAGCCATCATATCACTCAGATTAGGGGAGCCACCACATTACTCACATGATGGGAGCCACCACATTACTCTAATGAGGGGAGCCATCATATCACTCACATGTGGGGAGCCACCACATTACTCAAATGAGAGGAGCCATCATATCACTCACATGAGGGGAGCCACCACATTACTCAAATGAGGGGAGCCACCACATTACTCACATGAGGGGAGCCACCACATTACTCACATGAGGGGAGCCACCACATTACTCAGATGTTGGGAGCCACCACATTACTCAAATGAGAGGAGCCACCATATCACTCAGATGAGGGGAGCCATCATATCACTCAGATGTGGGGAGCCACCACATTACTCATTTGAGGGGAGCGATCATATCACTCAAATGAGAGGATTCATCATATCACTCACATGAGGGGAGCCATCATATCACTCAGATGTGGGGAGCCACCACATTACTCAAATGAGAGGAACCATCATATCACTCAGATGAGGAGAGCCACCATATCACTCACATGAGGGGAGCTACCAAATTACTCACATGAGGGGAGCCATCATATTACTCACATGAGGGGAGCCATCATATTACTCACATGAGGGGAGCCATCATATCACTCAAATGAGGGAGCCATAGTATCACTCACATGAATCGAGGCCCCGTATAATTCATTTGTCGGTTGTGAATATTCACAAGTAAAAAAAAAGTCTTTCATTTCAAAATCTTTTTCACATTATTTGTCATCTTTGATATAATTAAGGTATTGTGGACTACGTCATATTAAGTACTTAAAGTCCCCCAGAGAGTGGCAAGATAAAACAATTCTAGCCACTAGACAAGACACACAATAACACTTAACCTGCAATTAACATCGTACAACAAAGATATCTCATCGATTTGACATCTGATATTTTCAGGGACGATATCTTTGTGTGTGTGTGTGTGGGGTATATTTGGGAGGCAGGGGCGTGGCGTTGATATGTGCCGCCCGGGGCAGAACCCATCTTCGCCGCCCCCATCTCCCGGAAAAAAATATCTTAATGCTTTGAATAATAAAGAAGAAAATTTTCAAAAATAAGAATGCAACAATAAGGATATATCTTTACTGTACATTTTGTTTGAAAGGATTAGAAGAACTTTCATTTCTTGATTAAATTTGAAGTTTTCGTTTTTTCCTCTTAGAACAATCGAATTACGGACACTTAAACCCGGGACAAATCGACACTGGACGGTTCGATCATGCTATTTCGACCACAGGTCGTTTCGACACCAGGACGTTTCGAACCCGGTCGCTTCGACCCATTAGTATCTACACCTTGCCATAGAAATTTTATAAAAAAATTTAGATATGCTTTTTATAATTTATTGTTTTTAAAATTAATTTTTCGCATAAAAATAATTTAACTTAATATTATCATCCATTAAAAATTAAATACAGTTTGAAATAGTTATTAGTTACCTTTAATTTACCAAGATTTCGAAAACGTATATACACGTACAACCAGTCAATATTCAACGCAAAATCATGATTGTGATTAATGTACCATTTCTCTCTGGTCAATCCAAACATATCTAACTCCACCCCAAACCCGATTTGATGTAATCGGATTAGAAAAAGACAAAGTGGTCAGATAGTCCTTTCTAAAGGTGCCTACATTCTCGCTGTCCCCATGTGCTTTTTTACATTCCCCACATCATTCGCAAGCACACGGCGTTCTGTGGTGGTCACCGAGTCTACCTTTCGTAACATCTTATATATATATATATATATATATATATATATATTGCGGCTAAGCGCGTCCGGTAACTCTTGATTTTAAAAAATCTAAATATAGACGTAAAATCATAATGCTTTTGGTTTTGAGATTAACTGGGCGTATGGTGTAACGCGCCGTAAAGTAATAGATGATGGTACGTCATGACGCTTTTATTATATTAAATTGGGAAAAGGGAAAAATGTAAAAAGAGCAAAGATTTATTTCAAGTTATTGATTATTACTTTTTATTTTGATAATACGAGTGTGTGAATAAGCGTGTGAGCGAGTGTGTTCATGTGTGTGTGTGTGTGTGTGTGTGTGTGTGTGTGTGTGTGTGTGTGTGTAAGTCTGTGTGTGCCTGTGTTTGTTTGCACATGCAAAATGTCGTCGTAGGATTCTATAAATTTTATAGAATAACGTAACGATTGTAATAGTATTATTCTGATGTTAAATTAAGTCATTAAAAGTCAATTAAAATTATATGTTCTGTACTAGTGAATTTAATTTGTTAAATTTCCAAAATAGCTTCGAGTTGGTTGGGGATTGGGGGGGGGGGGACAAATTGTCATAAAGTCTTCATGGAATATTGAGAAATATTTTCTTTTATTAAGTCTAACCTGGCACAAATTAAATTGAGAAACAGACTCATGTGCTCTTCAAATAATGGTTCTAATTCATGATCATAGCACAATCTGCAGTCAAATCCCTAATCAAAAAATGTATGTGGTATTATCCAACTGGCCTACGATATCTGGACCTATTTTTTTTTATCGATGCTGTAATCTGACTTGTTATCAGATATCAGTATCAATATCCCAGTCACTGAGGCCAAACTACGCCAATTTGAACACAAAACAACTATCACTTTCATTATGTACAGAAGTACACCAAAACTCTTGATAATTTATTTAATAATTGAATATTCACAGAATATCATCCATTTTGGAAAAAAAATTGCACAAAAAACACGAATTGTACCAAAAAGCCAAAAATAATCAAATAAAAACAAAAAGTAGGGAACTCATAGCTCTTCTATTATCTATGTGAGAGTTTACGATAGTAGCCTATAAATTAACTACATAAAAAAATTAGTTCCACTCTCCAACTAAACAACCCTATATCGGCGACAGTCGGCGACTGTTAAGGGTCTACTGATAGCGATCTGACATTATGAGACATTTAAAAGCAAAGACAGAAATTTTTTTTTTTTTTGTTTGGATGTATCTGACAATTTCTTATTTTTTTAGAGGAGTAAATGATGATATGTGTGAGTGAAGAATTATTGACCTTCAGAGTCTTAAAGACCAAATAAAGATGAAACGATTTTAGTTCCGTTTGTTCTGCTGTCAATGACAAACTATAGTAGAAAAATGAAAAAAAATATCTGGAATTATTACTTATGGAGCTCTTTCAATGTTTGTTGAGCACAGGGGACTATCATCACTTGTATGTAAACAAGTTAGCGGTGAGGCTGGCAGAGATTTATAAACGTCACTATATCATTCACCAACAAGTTCTTTGTGCGAAGCATCTTAGATGTGATCATGCCATTATGCCAGTAATACAAGTTATAAACTCTATTCGTTCTAAGGTCCAGTTTCACTCCAGTTTCAGCATTTTCTTCTTGACATCCAGGGAGAATGCGCATGTGTTGTGTATCACAATGATTTAAGATGACTCGGAGGGGGGATAGCACTTCAGTGCTTCTACGCACTTAAAAAAGAAATTGGGCCATTCATGGAACATAAGAAACAACTATCTGTTACTGCTTGGCTGGCATATTTTGCATTTTTAATTGATATGACAAGAAATCTAAACGTTCTTAAAACAAATCTTCAAATGTGGTATTCACATGTCAAGGCCTTTGGGAACAATCTGAAACTTATTCAAACTTTTTTAAAAGCAACTGTCTCAAATGCAGCCTGAAACCACACATAGCATCGCACTTCAAGAAATTATTACACGTTTTCCAGAAAGAAGCTTCAGTGAGGAAATGCGGTGATTAATTGCAAATATCACATCTGTTGAGTTCCTCCCCACCTCAATTTTAGAACCTCTGCATTTTTGAGAACCGTTGAGGGTAGGGGTAGGTCCATCAACGCAACAGGGACGCTGTCCTTGAGATGGACAAAGATCCATGATGGACCATGGAATATTCCATAGCATTAGTATAGGTTAGGACGTGGAGGTTGGCCGAACGTTCTCGAAGTCATGCATGTCAGCGCGTGATTAACAGTTGGTACGTGCCACTGACCAATCAGATGAGAACGCTTCGGTAACCCACGCGAAAGTAGGGGCCTTTATAAACGGTAGACAAACTTTACACCAGCCTCTATCTCAGAAATTCGTAGTACACCAGGTCTGCGGTGTGACGAACGAATACGAGTTGAGCCTAGCTGAAGTCTGTTCAGCTAGTTAGTGGAAGTTAAAGAAGTTACTAGAAGAAGCTAGTTAGTGGAAGTTAAAGAAGTTACTAGAAGAAGCTAGTTAGTGGAAGTTAAAGTAATTAGAAGCTAGAAGTAGTTAGGAGTTAAGTACTAGTCAGTACTTGGAACTAGCAAGTTGGAGAGCCAGTGTAGTGGCGGAGGAACCATTGGGCTACCATCTCAGACAGGAGATCTGGAGCAGAGAGGGGACGAGGTGGCCTTACCTTGAAACGAACGAACCCCTGCAGTCAGTGACCAGTGCGGAAGGGGCCGACTGCCAAGCTGACCACAGAGCGGTGCTACGCCTGATTTGCCAGACCGAAGCATAACCTTTCAACCAGTCCTTTGGCCACGCCCAGTCCATGAGGGACGTTGGGCATCGTAACGAACAATTTGTATAATTATTAGAGACATAGATATCGTAATTTATTATATGTTTATTAACGAGGTTCCTGTATATATGTATATATATAATGCATTAAATATTTTATCTCTTTATCACTTACACGTAGGCGTTAGTTTTTTAATTATTAATCATAAGCTGTATGTCGTTATAGTTATATTATTAGTATAGAATAGTTAATTGCACCTTAGACATAAGATTCAATATTGCGGACCCGCTCTATCTGCAACAGTCGGGTCACAGTACTCAACAGTTGGGGGCTCTGCGTTTGTGCGAGCACACCCAATATTCAACAACATCCTATGCTGATGAATTTCACAGACGCTTTCCGAACTTTGCAATTATTAAATAGAATTTTAAAAATATTTCTCTGTTGACCCTGATAATGCTCCGGGCAATCTGAAGCTGGAACTCATTGAGTTGCAAAGTGATGATGTATGGCTCGACTACTTGCGTAAGCAGATATTTTCAGTTACGAATTTTAACAGGAATCGTGTAAGGACGAGAATTATTGACTCTCACCTGCGTGATATCATACGAATCAACACTAGTGACACTTAGCCTGACATCATCTAAATAACTGGATTCAAGATTTTAATTTCACCCTTCATATTAAAATTTTGCAATAATGTTAGTTTTTAAAATAATTTTAATATGACCCACCATGTAAAAAGTTTGGACACCCTTGACCTACATCGTGTTCACATTTAACATCAGGGTATTTTGGATATTGTACCGCTATTGTTACTTTTTTCCTTCTTTTTTTATCAACTTGTGATAACAGTTTCTGATTGTTCGAAAACAGTTAGATTTGATATATTAGTTGGTTGTTGGTGTTTCAGAATTAAGTTACTGTAGTTTTGAATTTCTTATTATTATTATTAACTTGTGTTTATGTTTATATGTTTACATACGGTTTAGCAGTACTCACAAGTACTTTTTTAATTAACCATTATTATTATTATAACTATTATTATTACCATTGGTATGACGATTATTATTATTATTTGAGTTTATATATTATCATTATTTTTGTTATTATTATTATCATCATCAACACTATTATTATCTATGTTTTTGTTAATTTATTTTAAAGTTTTAGTTTAACTCACTGGAACTACTGTAGTTATTATTCAGTTGGGTGACATGAACCTGGCTAAGGGTCTAGTTGCCGGATCTGAGATGCTGGTCATCATTCTGATACTCCTGGCAGAAGTGAAATCAGATCCAACCCAAGACGCGAGAGTCTTTGAGTCGGAGTGGCCTGTGGGGGACCCACACAGGTGCCAGGATCTTTCAAAATATAGTAAACAAGAAATCCAATGGTTTGAGGTAAGTGTCTCCCCATTAACATTTCATGCACACACTCCTCCAATGGTTAAAAATAGTTCAAAATAGCGTGTGCATTTGTCTTACTTTGGTAACCTTTTCGGCTTTGTGAACTTTTGGAGGGAGACGTTAAACTCTAAATAAATTTATTTGATATCTTGTTTTTTCTTCTTACGGTAAACTCTCTTCTTGGCTATTATGTGGACGAACACAGGAGTCTTTGTTATGTGAGAGAGTTTTAAATATCAGAGTTTTAAGCAACGAGAGTGCTCAGCTAGAAAGTGACAGTCATTATATCTAAGTGATGTCTAATGTTATAAAATAACATTTCTTTTAATAATAATACTCATGAATAAGAGAATTGTTCCTCCTCTTTCTAGAGTCTAGAGCATTAAATGTCAGAATAATTTACTGAATAACTAAGTCTTGTTCGTAGCATTTTTTAAACCGTACATTATCACTATCTTGCATGCTAATAATTTTCGTTTGTAAACAGTGACATAATTATAAATAAGTAAATACTTTCAAACTTTGTATAAAAAGAGTTTTAAATTACTTGATTGTGTTTGAAATTTTTATTGAAGTTATTTTAATTTAACTTGAGCAAAACTGAATATCATCTGCATAAAGACTCGGACTAATAACAATTTCTCTATGAAATATAGACTCATAATAATAGAAACAATACAGCTTCTTGTTAAAACATGTTTCCACTATTACTGTCGGGTATCGTTTTCTAGGGTTTATGGTTCCCGGAGTTCACACCAACACTGTTGTACAATCAATGTAACACAAGTCCTTTTAACAGCAATCTTCTTTATTTACATTCCAAGACGCTTGTCAACTATGTACACTTCTGGTCGTCTCACGAACACCTATCTCCGAGTCTCTCAGTTACCATCTAGCCCCGCTGTCCAGTCCTACAGACTAACACGGCAGCTCTAACAGTTGCGGTAATCTCGTGTTCTGACACCGGTGACTTGTCTACACCTCACCGCTCTCTACAACATAACATCATGTCCGTCTCTGTCTTACACAGCGAGACCCACGAGTTATATACCCGGGGTCTCTGGACATACCTTGCGTGGCCTGAGCAAACGCTCCCCTCGTGACATGAACTCGAGTGAACTCGTTCAGAGTTCAAAACACGAGCCCGTGACCAGGCAATATTCCAAATGACAACCGCAGTGGTTCTCATACCCCTGACATATCCCCCCTCTTCCCTTAGATTCTACTCCCAGTAGAATCTTTTATTTACAACATCAACAAAAATAGTCAGGGTATGGAATCACTGCACATCATAATACATTATTATATACTTCGTTAAAAGAAAAAATTCTCATAGTGAATGCATAGCCAGAGTTTAAAATCATAATCATAACTCCAATCATATATGTATCATAATCCCATGGCAAACTCTTCATGAGAACTATCCTTATTTATACATTAATATAATTCATACAATATACTTATATATATACACAATCTCAGGGAAACCAATACAAATAATTTTACAACTTAAGTACACTAAGCAATCAGGGAAAACGTATAGTGCTTGTCCACCTAGTGGGACCCTCCTACTGGAGCACTTCATGCTCTTATA
>MUZC01001702.1:0-35175 GCA_002072015.1 Radix auricularia
GCTCGTATTTTCAGCTATATTGTATAATTGTGGATGATCTTGTAAGATAAAAAGAAAAATTCAATAATGACTGACGTTGAAAATGTATATGTTTATTTTATTACAAAACTTCAATCACAGAAAGGCCTTAAAATATCTGCTATGTCTTTTTAAAAATATCTCCACATATTTTAGTAGTCTTTTTTGAAGATGTTATAAGCAAGGAGTTATAATTTAAAAAAAAAATAAATTGACATCTCTGACTAAATCCTGACCGACAGTCTGGTAAAACACGTGAGATTTATTAAATCAAATCTTGCTTCTACAATCAAATAATTTGAAATTTTTAGGAAAAACATATTGCAAAAGGGTCCCACGTCAAGACAGTGTGTATGGCACTGCTCAGCAGATGAAGCAGGTTGCCCAATTATTAGCCAAGGCCTTAATAGACTATGTCTCAGGACAAAAAGATGTAGAAGAAGAAGTAGAAACATATTTATGTTTAAGAAAAAAGATTTATTCAATTTGGTAATCTGCTAAAACTGAGTAGTTACTACAGCATGAACGATTCAATTAAACAAATTTTCAGAGGACTCTGTGGCTACATTAATTGTTGTTTTCTGGAAGTAAACTCAATTACATTGCAAAGGGTATTTTCGATAAAATAAGTAACATGGTGACTCCTGACATCTCTTTCAGTGAAATTATATGAACAGTTTAAGACTTATGACATACTTCACATTCGTTTGATTTAACCATTACAAAGCCGATACAATTTTAAATTAAGAACCTCTAAACACCTGGATCCTACATGTCTGAAGCAAACCATAATAAGGCAAGCACTCTAGGAGTTAAACAATCTGAAAGTTTAAGTTTTCATCGTTTATGAGATCAGCTGTAGTGACCTGGGACCAGAAGTCAAGATGCTTGTTCACTTGGAGAATTCGAAAAGTGCAGCAGAGCTAAATGTTTAACTTATTTGCTTGATAATATTTTGAGAACCTCCCATTCTTCGCGAGACTAGTAATTTCAAGGAGTATTCAACATATAAAGCAAAGTGCGTACAAATAAAGTGAATAATTTTAGCCAATTTTAGATATTCACCAATGGCACCAAAATCAAACATCAAATGTTACATCCCTTAAGATATTCATTATTCGGTAAAGTATACATTAACATATCTGACATCGTGTCATGTAAATGATTGTTTTTGTGAATGCAATAAACGTAAATCACAAAACAACAGGTACTTAAAATTTTCTGAAAGAACCGATCCCCGAAATTGACTTAACATAAATTGAAGTAGAAAATTTAAAATAATCAAGTGAGAAAAATAATTCTGCCATTGCTAAATTCAAATCAACCACTGGACCAAGATTTTTACAATAAAATTTTTATAGGTAATACCAGCTTTCAAAATGTGTAAGCTTTAAATCTCAACTACTTCTATTTTTGCCTAGATGTAAGCTATCAGCCTCAACTACGTCTTTCTTAGGTGTCAATTATCAATGTCAAATAATCTTTTCAGCTATCGGCCAACAACCAAAACAAATAAAAATAATCATAATAATTTCAGACTATTTCTTGTTAATCTGAGCTTAATGGTTTTCTCCACGATTTCACAACACAAGACAACAAATTTCGACAACAATGATTTCAGTAGCACGGCTGCAGGAATCTGTGTGAGAATCCTTGTAAATCTAAGAGCCATTCACCAAAGTTTTGGAAATTCTACGAATCGAAATGATTCTTCCAATGTGGAACTTTCAAATATTGAAAAGAATCGGTCATTATAAATATTTATTTTAAAAAAAATATTTTTTCCCTTTTCTTTAAAACCTTTAGAAAAAACAAAACTAAGTGTGGCATTTAATGATTCAAACCATTTTAGTATTGGCAAATACTTGATGTGAACCTTAAATAAAATTGTACAACCAAGAACACATCTTGCAGAGAAGTCTAATAAAATTGTACAACCAAGAACACATCTTGCAGAGAAGTCTAATAAAATTGTACAACCAAGAACAGATCTTGCAGAGAAGTCTAATAAAATTGTACAACCAAGAACACATCTTGCAGAGAAGTCTAATAAAATAAAAAATATTTTAAAAATTAAAAAAAAAAACCATCAAATGTATATGAAAAATAATTCTAACATTATGAGAAACGCTTCCTTTAAAATACACTTCCTACACACAACTCATAACAATGCAATTAATCGGCTTATTCTGTAATCCTGTTGTAACAGGATGCAGCTCCGAGTTATTTCCGCACGTTATGTATGTTTATAGATAAGAACCCACAGCAAGACGATATTATAGCGTGCATCTATGTTGATTAAAGGAATCGGTGGTTCTCAATTAGTTATTAATTTTCAATGTTCAATAAGATTCATTAAAATCTGGAATCTTGGATTTTAATAACTACTTATGTAAAATACACAATCCTGGTTGATAAAATTTAATAAGCATCTGTAAATATGGGTGATTAATTTTGAACATTAAATTAAAGTTTGTGATATTAAATTATTTTATTAACTGTAGAAAATATATTCTGCATATCATTAATTCGTCCAACCGTCTATCTAACCATTCATCCATCCATTCATCTATCCATCCATCCAACCATCCATCTATCCATCCATCCATCCATCCATCTATCCACCCATCCATCCATGCATCCATCCATTCAACCAACCATCCACCCATCCATCCATCCATCCATCCATCCATCCATCCATCCATCCATCCATCCATCCATCCATCCATCCATCCATCCATCAATCCTTATATCTATCCATTCTAGCACTCACACGCACACCCGCCCACTCATCCATTCATCCACCGAACCATTTATCCACCAATCCATCCACTATTTCATGCATCCATCTATCAATCCATCCATCGACCTTTCAATTCCTGTTACGTTACAGCCCATATAGGGCTTTGACCTTCCTTAAGTCCTGCCTCCACTAAGTCATAATCATAAATTTTCTTCTCCAATATGGCTGCCCAGTTGCTGTAGCTCTGCCTCTAAAACATCTACCCATCTTAGCCCAGGTCTTCTCTTGAGTCGTATACTGTTATTAACCGAATATATCGAATTCTTCTGGGATCTCATTAAAAAAAATTCAAACTTTACAGAAATACGAATTTTACTTTTGACAATGTAGCAGTTTAGTGATTTTGCAATAAATCAATTATTTTCAAGAATACAAAAATATGTGGCCTTATCTGAATTGTAAAAAAAATATTTGAGTTTTTTTTTTATTGAAACTAATTTTATTAATAAAATGAAAACTTAAATTTAATTTCTCCAGATTTCATTGTCTTGGCTCAACCTTACTTTGTTATCAATCGAAATTGTAGGGAAGAAACTACTCTCGTCAAACTACGTGAGGTAGAAAAATTACAGATATCATTAATTCTCTATACAGGTTTTTTAACATTAACTAGTTAGTGTCATTGTCTATTCCATTGAAACATTTAAAAAAAAAATTATTAGGTTTATAAATTGTATATCTTGTAAAGTTTAAAGCTGCAGATAAGAACGTATACCAATTAGAATTTTCTTTCCAAGCCAATGAATGTATATTCAGTGACTTCACTTTACGTAGACAGAGCGATTCGATGAGAAACGGAGATGTGAAGTTAAATAAAATTGCAAAACTAACATACATGTCAGGGGTATGAGAACCACTGCGTTTTTCAGTTGTAATATTGCCTGGTCACAACCTCATGTTTTGATCTGTGAACGAGTTTCACTTCACGTGGGGAGCGTTTGCTCAGTCCGTGCAAGGTCTGTCCAGGGGCCACGGGTATATAACTCGTGGGTCTCGATGTGTGAGAGACAGAAAAGGACAAGGGGTTATGCTGCGGAGACCAGCGGGTGTTGGCTGGCTGGACTGTACGCCGGGCATATGTTATAACTAACGACTTGAGTTGAAGTCGTACATAGTTGTCAAGTGTATATGAATGTAAATAAAGGTTTGCTGTTGAAAAGGACTTGAGTTGGCTTATTGTGCAACAGTTGTTGGTGTGTAAGCCTCGGGACCTAAACCTTAGACAACGATACTCGACAATACACACGAATATTACAGCACACTGACCAAACACCACTTCCCAAAGTGGATTCAAGATTGTTTTAGTTTATGATCTCAAAGAATCATAATTAAGCGCCTCTAATGTTAAGAAATAAATATATTTTGCTAGTTTAAAGCATTCACTAAATATCAGACTTAGATGAACACGTTTTAAAAGTATTATGTTAAGAAGCTTGATGGCAGCGGTAAAATATGTATTTGAAAATCTAACTAACATACTGCTGGCTGATGATTATGTTTGGCTCTATTCAATCAGTGCAAATAAGTACGGCAATATTAAGTTTGCAGTGGTGAATATGATTTAATAAATTTAGCGAAAACGCAAGGTTTCTAACATTTTCAGATAAAAGCTCCCGACAAATTACTGAAGATTTAAAAGGTAAATAAATATAATAAAGTAATCAGATTACCTTATTTTATCTTATATCTTACAGTAGCTCCTACTATGCAGAAGATTATTGCGTCCTACGCTTATTTATGGTTTGTGTTTAGTCTTGCATTCATATTAGAGATTTAAATTTTGAATTAGAGATTTAAAAGTTATTCATTCATAAATGGAAATCATTCACTAAACATAGCATGCATACAAATATTTTTTAAAACTTTGTATATGCTTTATCAACGTTTAAAATATGATCTCACACTCCTCTTCTTCTTCTTTTTTCTCATTCTGCTCATTAAGAAAGAACTTGCTTTCGAGATAATTTGATTACATACTATCTTATCTTACCTTATATGTTACAGACGCTCCTTCTGTACAGAAGATTATTGCGTCCTACGTATTTCTATGGTTTGTGTTTAGTCCTGTATTCTTACTAGAGTTTTAAATGATGATAAAGTGTTGGCTTTCCTGGTTTCTTCATGCAACCCATTCCATGCCCGAATACCAGACGGAAAGAAAGAAAACTTGTATATGTTTGTTCTTGCATATGGAATAAGAAAGGTGTTTTTATCTTTATGCCCATTGAGGGTTGTATTAAGTTATCTTTGATTTTGTATTTCAAAAATAAGAATTAATTGCCTTATGTATAATTACTAATTTACGCTTGGTTCTTCTATCCTCTAGTGTTTCAAGGTTTAGTGATTTAACTAATGGTATTTCCTGTTCCTCTTTATTTAATGGTCTTGTAGTAGTTGTCCAGCTATGTAAAACGAATTTCTTGCAATGCCTGAAGGCTGGGAAACATTTTTCACTTTAATATAAAACAACAACAACAACACAGTCGAGTGTGTCATTAAAAAATAATTTAATGCTTTGTAATTTGCAAAATACATAATTAAACGTCAACAGGAAAGCAGTCCGACTGGGTTCGGATGGCTGTGTACTGATCCACATGATATGTGAGATGGAGCAAAGTTATGCAGGTGTTAAAGAAAAAAAAAAGAAAGTAAGAAAGAAAGACAGACACAACAAAAAAAAAAAAAAAAAACCCGCAGTAATTTTTAAAAAGTTTCAAACGTCACAGTTAAAGATTAAAACATGGTCTCAACTTAACCAAAGTCAATTATTTGTTTGTCGAAAAACAGAGTTTCTCTGTTAACGCTGACATAACTATCATTGAAACCTAACTTTTTAAAATTGTAATAAATAAAATCTTTCATCAACTTTTTTGAGAAACACTGACTTTAAATTACATCAGCTCTTGTAGACGCAATGTTCTTGATTGTATAATCCTACTATTTCATGAGAACAGGATGAACCTTTAAGTGTATTTTGATCTCACACATTTTCATGTACAAATTAGAAGACAAATGAGGAACTTTATTAAACTGTAAAGTTGTTTCAAGCGACCAATACAAAATGTTCTGCTGATGCAATCTTATGAATTTATTTTCTTAGTGTCAACGAAATTTTGAGAGAAGTCTTTAAAATCAATTCAATATAATGATAATTGATGGTTTGTGTAACTAGTGCTGGAGACTTTAAGATCATTGATGTTCACTATTGATAAAACTATAAACATATTTTCATAGTGGATTAACTGACGTCACACCAAAGAAACAAAAAAACAACAACAAATTTTCATTTCTGAAGGTTCGTTATATTTTGATCTCAATTAATGAAAACAATTAATCGACATTTGTAAGATAATTTCGAATACTATTGTAATTTTGCATAACTTATACATTGTAACGCATGTAAGTGTTTTAAATACATTTTAAATTGTATAAAATCTTTTCAATAACATTTGTATTATTTTAAAAATCGATTACTGCATGCAATTATTGGAATGCAGGAATTAAATTTCGCGCATATAATTCAAAATTCCTAGAATTTATTAAAAGATTCAAATGAGAATTTATTCACAGTTACAAATATATTTGAAAGTCAGCAATTGGTTATATATATCGATGCATAATATTTTCTTGTTCTAATTAATCAATGTTTTCTTTAGCAGATGGGTCCCATACAGACCAAGAGTATTTATATCAAATCTCAATAAATCAAGAGAACATTTCCATTTTATATTGTTATTGCATCTTAAAAGTTTCTCTTGATAAAGCCTAATGATTTTTTGATTTTCTTTATTTAAATCGTAATCCCATAAAGAATTTATAATTTATTTTTCTTATTTTTCGGTATCCAACAGTCTCGCGACACGATGGTATATTTCGTCTCAGTTGACTGCTATCATGTTCTTCTGGCAGATATCTTTATAGCAGAGACGTGGTCGAACTGTCCCACCCTTTTCATATGCTAGTTTGTAATATAGAAGACCCTTAGGATATGGCCCGGACTCATCATTTACTGGTCTGAGCCATTTTGGGCATGTTTAGCTAATTAAGTATAGGGAACATGCTTTGAGCGATACAATAACACCTATGGTACTAAAATTCAAAAGATGGCTATGGCCACATTCGGTTATGAATGATATATACCATATGAGAATATCGTGAACAATGTTTTGATTAAACTATTTACTTGCCGAGCAGATAACTGATTTCGAGCAAGTTTAGTTTTCTCTTTCTTTAGTTCATGGAAGTTACACTGCCATTTACTTTCAAGAGTTTGAGATTAATATTTACCTTATCTTTGAAATTTTCACTTATTTCACATTCAGATTCATCAACCACACTGCAGAGATTGTCTAATAATTGCAAAGTTTTCAAAAATGTTTGTCTTTCACAATATTATTGCTTTACTAATAATGGCCCAAGATCATCAAAACATTTAACAATATTTGTTTCATATCGCTAAAGTTTATGCTAAGAATATTTTTCTATTCTAATTATCTGCTGATAATCTACTCTATTCTAACTTCTTGGGCTTTAAAAAATATAAGAGTTCATTTTCAAAGACACGATTTCACATTTTCCCCCACATAAAAAATACTGTGTCAGCCCAGCGGTGGAAACGTAAAGATTGGATTTTTATTTCAAGGGTTTCATTAAGTTTTAGCGTGAAGTCTTTAATTTTTAAGGTGTTTTCCGTACGTCATGACCCGAATAGGTGTACTTATGAAAAGAAAATTCAAGTTTAAAATATTTCATTTTGTTTGTTTTGTATTGTTTAACTTAATCTCAAACAACATAAATTTAGAAAAATATAGTAAACTTTAATATTTTTATTATTATTACATTTTTAAAGGCAAACTTTGGCAAAATGGCGTCAGTAATGAATTTGTTTAGGACCACCGTATTACTGTCTATTGTGAAAGAAGTTACAAGTGTTGCATCATGGGACACTACACAAAAGTCCGACAATTCTTCTACATTAATCAAGAAACTTACACAGCCAGTAAACATAGTTGTGGGAGAAAACTTTGACAACAATTCAAGAAGAGATTTTAACAGCAACATGAAGTTTCAGACACACTTGGAAGTTGACGAGATAACACAGCCAATGCTGACTAATAATAAAAAGCAATACCATGATTTTTTAAATTCTAATTATCATCCAGAGAATTACTTTAAATGTCCGCCTTGTATTTGTAAGAATATCAGCTCAACTTCAGTCTCAGTCTTATGTGTACGTAGCTCAATTCCAAGCATCCCTCAAAGTTGGCCCGTTGAAATAGATGAAATAATTATTGATGGTTGTGAGGGGCTTGAGGTGTTAGATTTATGGAATTTGTTGATTTACCCTTCTCTGAGACATGTTAAGATCATGACATACGGGCTGTTCAAGATTATAAGCAGTAGTCAGTTTAATGTTTCTTCTTCAATGACTTATTTAGTTCTTGATACTAATGAGATATTAACAATTGAAGAAAGTTGCTTTTCTGGTTTTCCAGAATTGCTAAATTTATCGCTCAGATATAATAAAATTGAAAATTTAACAAAAGAGATGTTCACAGGACTCCGTAGTTTACGTTATCTGTCAGTTGCTATAAATAATATTAACTTTATTGCCGACAACACATTTGATGACATGGGTAACCTGGTCACTCTTGACATCAGTCAAAATAAAATAATCTATACAAAGTATGACGTGCTGCCAGTTCGTATTTTTACACCCTTGAAAAATCTGGAGCAATTGTATATAAATGATGTGTGCAAACGGGACACATACCAGTGTGGATCTTACCCCAATAAAGCTCTCCAGTTTCTAACAAAGCTGCGACTGCTCTGCATCGATGGGGCAGACAGCCGTGGCCTAGGACCAGAAATTAAAAGTCTTGTACATTTGAGACATTTAATAATAACTTATCCACAATCATTTAACGTTTGTGATGAATCGTATTTTTACAACGTCCCTTCCTTAACGACGCTCATGTTTTACTTTATTTCACCCAAAATACCTCCGCAGGCTTTTGAAAACCTACCAAATTTGGTTAATTTGACATACTTATCAATTAGGGGACATAAGGACTTGTGTAAGGTTTTGCGTGACATTAAATATTTGCTGAACTCTTCTTTAACAAATTTAACACTAAGTGAAGTCAACAACCGTTTTTCTGGATGTAAGGCACTATATGCACAACACGGAGTTTATCTCAATTCATTTAATTTAATTGAACTTGACCTGTCAAAAAACTACCTTGTGCTACTTAGCCCAGGTTTCATGACAATGTTACCAGAAACATTAAAGAAGATTGATTTAAGTAGGAACTGTTTATCAAATGAATTATTTGACATTTTAAACTTTTCCCCCAAACATATTATGGAAATTAACCTGAACTATCAATCAATTGACTTTGTTAAAGATAACAACAAGCCACTTAAAGATAAAAATGAATTCCACGCCAACAAATCAGAAATTTCAACAATAATTGTACCGACATCCAGTTTTGAAGATCACACGTTGGATACTATCAAAGTTTTAAATAATACTCTCCCACCTAAATTAGAAATTTTACGGGCAGATGAATTTCAAAATTTTGGCAAGTACATAGGGAGACTTTTTGACTCACAGAACTGTTCATTAAAAACTTTAAGTGTTGCTGGCAGTGATATTCATGATTTGAAATCAGGTCACTTTTTAAGTACTGTTGAAGTGGCTGATTTAAGCGATAACAACGCTGAAAATTTTGACAAGGATTTCTTCTCTGACAACAATTCATTAAAATACCTTTGTATGTCAAACAATTTATTGGGATATGCGCTCGATGATGATACCGAAAATAATTTTTTTGCAAACACAAAGCAACTCATTGTGCTAGACATTTCAAAAAATTCCATTTCAGAAATTGAAAGTGATTATTTTAAAAACTTGTTCAAACTTCAGATACTTGATATTTCTGATAATAAACTTAGTATGATAAACATCAGCTTTTCACACATGACTGAACTAAGGTTTCTTAACCTAAAAAGTAATGCGATAATAGAAATAAGTAAACAATCCAGAAATGACCTTGATAAAATCGCAGCTCAACATCAGGTTTACATTGATTTAACCTTTAACCTTTTGCCTTGCACATGTGAAGGACTAGAGCTGATGAAATGGATGGCGTTTACCAATGTCTATATTTTAAGCCAGGATTTTCTCAAATGTAGAAATGAGTTCCATCAAGTATTTGAACTAGGAAACATCGTCAAACGCGTGGAAACACTACAACATCAATGTGGTTCAAAAACTGTCATAATTCTCGCATGCGTTTTTACGATGATCGGATTCGGTATTTTGTTGATCGCTTCATTGATGTATCGATACCGCTGGAAGCTGAGATATTTACGGAGCATAGCTTTAGTCAAACTGCTTGGCTCTAGACCTACTGCTAATAACTTGATTGGGTATCGATTCGATGCTTACATCCTATACACAGACGACACCAAGAGATTTGTGTTGCGTGACTGTGTTCGTGAGCTGGAAGAGAAAAGAGGTCACCGACTGTGTATCGAGGACAGAGATTTTCTACCGGGAATCTACACCGTATCAAACATTATCAGCAGTGTGCAAAATAGTGCCAAGACGGTTGTCATGGTAACACCGGAGTTTTACCAAGGGGAATATTCCGAGTATAGTGTCAAGATGGCGCTGATGGAAGAAATCTTTATGCGCCGTTCTGTCCTCTTCCTGTGTGTGTGTGAACCAACCGATGCCACGGATTTTTCACATGACCTACTTAACGCCATGAAAGAAAACAACTACATTGAATACCCGCCAAGAGATGACACAACGGATGAAATAATTGACGAATTTTGGAATCAGTTCTCACGAGCAATTGGAAGAAATGAGAGGGAAATAATTTGATGTCAAAATGTTTTTAGCGAAAACTTTGTTAAAAAAGTTATGATAAACGATTTTGACATCCTATTTTTAATACAGATTACTGATAGATGTTAGAAGTCGATAATTAAGTTTTAAATGTTAGCATTAATTTTATAATTTGAACAATGTAATGTTTTATGTGTTATTTAATATATTTTAATTGAAAGAAAAATATTAGATTATCTGATAAGATAGGGTTGAATAATATATGATTTTTAAATATCAGGATTGTATATCTTATGTTAAAAAATATTTTCTCTTCTCTTAATTAATTTATAAAGTAAAGTATAAATTATGAAATAGCCTGAGACAAAATGTAATACAATTGAATTAATCTAATATAATGTACTTACAGTTTTAAAAAAAATATTTTACTTTCTGCTTACGATATATTTGGGTTTGTAATTGTCATTTTTTGGTATTATTAACAACAACAACAACAAAAAATTGGACATAAAAAGCATTAAAAAATAATGAGAAATTAAATTTATGTGAATATGATTAAAAAATCATGTTAAGCCTGGTCCCGTTTGGAACTCAGGACGTGTTAGTGCATTTTCGTATTATGTATCAGTACTTATGTTAGATATCAGCATTATGTAGTTATCAGTAATTGTGTTTAGATTTTAGACATATTTTTAGGAATTTTATTGTGTAATGAATATACCTGATTTTTTTTATATCTAAATGTGATTTCTTTATATTTAAAAAAAAATTATTTTCTTTTTAATCTAACTACAAGTCACCACAAATGATGACGTAAAACTCTCTAAACTTTTACACATATTCTAATGACGTCAACTAAAAAAAAAACTAATTCCTTTGCACGCTTTCGCACAACTCTTCAATGCTTGAAAATCTATGTATTCGACTTCCGGCAATGGCGGCCGTTCCCTGCGCTAGTGTTACCTCTCGATTCGAAATATTTTTTGGTAGTTTTAAAGGGGTTTTTTAACGGATCGAGTAACTGAGTTTTGATGCACAAATGGCAGGTCAGGACATACAAAAAACATATATACCTCATGGGTCTAGGACTTATGGATGCTGAGATCAAGGGTGATGACAGACGGACGGACGGACGGACGGACAAAACGGGTGCAATAGCGCACAGTTGTCAAAGAGGGCGTCATAGTAGCCGAGGAGCGAAGAATGGAGGAGGCTGCAGCCAGAAGAGCTAGGAGAAAGGCCAAAACATTTGGAAGCACAGAACTCGTATGTAAAAACTGTGGCAAAGACTGTCACTCAAGGATAGGACTGCACAGTCACTCGAGGAAATGCAACCCAACCCAACGGTGATGCACCATCGTCTCGCGAGACGGAAGGATGCCGGATAGCGCATTCGACTTCTCGAAAATGCGCTAAAAAAAGAACCTAAAAATTTTAAATATCTTTTTATATAAAATGCTTTGACGCTACTTTAATAGTCATTACCATTTAATGTATTTTCTCTTATATTAGTGCAGTTATAGAATTTACTCATTCTATTTATTTTGTTATGTGTTTTGGGTTTAGGTCAAATATGAATAACCCTAATAAAAGCTAAGTGACAAAAATAAATTATAATCAAATGCAATGATGCGATAATGAATGAATTAGTGCACAGCTGTATATGGATTTTTACTATTTGACAGATCTGTATATTTGCCGGATCCAGTGTACTTTAGTACGTTATATCTAGTTTTTAATACTATTTATCAAACTATGAATTATCTAACAAATGAAGAATATCAGCTACGCAAAATGACGGGTTGTGTCACTGTCAAAGTCAACAATGATCATGTCACATGTATTAAATAAATGAACGTGATCAAAGTTCAACGAACTCTGTGGTGTATACAAAGGAAACAGCGTTGTACTGAGTATGTCGAGTATTGTCGAGTGGTTTACAAGAAGAAATCGCGATCTAGAGCCATAATAAAATTTGTTCTTTTATTCAGACGATTTAAGTTCAATATGCTGTTAGTTAACTTTCTTTGTTATCTTTTGTAGTAAAGTAATACCTATACTTGTAATATTTAAACTTAATATTTTATCTCGTTACGAAATTGATTGTTTTACTATATTTTGCATGCATTTGAATGATTTCATGATCAACGCTTGATAATTTGTTTATTTTGCTCTTGATTAACAATTTAATGAATAACTTAATTTGTCTCTTATCTTATCTGGTATAATTATATTCACAATAGATTACAGTTTTAAAATTATAAGACTGAATAAGATATAACACATGAGACAAGCAGATCAAATAACAATTGCAACTGCCATTTAAAATTCTACGGAAAAACAAACAATTATGTACAATTATTACAATGTTATAACTTATGTCAAATAAGTAATATTTTTAAATGTATATACTGAATTAAATGTATGGAATGATTCACTATTGTGAAATTACTAGTCAATGACAAAGAAGTTGAAAGGGAAAGTCAAGACTCAGCATGTCTCCAATTTCCCAGGCTCCTGTTTTAGAATAAAGTTTTTGGTATAAACCAGCGTCGGCCATATATTTTGCGGTGACAGAAAAAGATGAGCGGGATTTCGAAGCCGTCCATAAATGACGTCACGCAATTTTTAACGATTTTCAACCGCTTCCCACTTTGTCACATGTCGTCACAAAGCCGTGTCACACCCCCCCCCCCCCCCGAAAAAGCTGAATTTTCTATTTAAAAATGAGAATCTTTCCAATCATCTTTTGGTCATTTAAGCATGCATTTAGTCCGGGGTTGCGCAACCTTTGGGCTATTGCCGGCCGCATAAAAAAAATTACTTTTGCAACGGCCGCCAAAAATTTCTCACTGAAAAACGAAACGGTCACTATCAAAAATTTACCTCTCGTAATATTCAACACGTTATAATAATTGCATCATGATAATGTATTGTAGTTATAGGCAAAACGGTGCTTAATTACAAAAAAGAAATTTTCCATTTATTTTCTCTTGTATTTCTACTTTATTGAACGTCATGTAAACATACCATCATGTCACACAAGTATAGCATGGGTATATTATCAAGTGACATAAGTACACTGAGAACAAAATGATTGATTAAGTTATTAGCCGGTTCACTAACACTGTCCATGTAACTTGGCAGTCTAGAGTCTAGAAATTAGTGGCTACCTTGCTCTTGGATGCTTGCCGAGAGTCGCAAAAAGTCTCGGCTCTCGCTGGACATCATCAGTCGTATTCCTTATCTCAGATTGTCCATAAGTCGGGTTCGATATTTGCTCTTGAGATATTTCATTGGAAGTGCTTCCAAACAGCACTAGAGTGTTTCTCACTATTTCACGATGCTTGGGATACTCTACGGCTACTTTCCATGTCTCCAGTAGATCGTTTTTTGTCATCGAATTTCTTCACTAGCTGCGCGTTGTTGTTTTTTAGTTCAATCATTTACATTTGGACATCCAACGGCGCACTCTCTGGCTCAATCAAATGTGGAGAAGAAGCGAGTATAATATTTTCTGAGATTTTGTTGAAATCCTGCAAATTTCTGCGAATTCCGAAGACGCCTGAAAAGGACGTAAACGGATTTTCATGTTTTATTGTTTCATGACTCCCTGTGAAACCGGTGAGTTGCGGGAAATGATAGAGATTGAGCTGTTGGATATGACTTTGTAGCAGGCAACATTTGTCACAAAAATCCTGTACTCTTCTTTGCACGAGGCAAACTGTTGTTGTTCTTTCACAATAAGAAAAGTGCTTAAGATTGTAATTGAATATTCCATATTTCATTTACAACTTTACACAACATAATGTCTAATTGCAAATATTTGACGGCCGCATGTTATGATGGTTTAAACAGATTTCCACGACCGCATATGGCCCTACAGCCGCAGGTTGCGCACCCCTGATTTAGAGTAATGTTGCACTTTAATATTATACAACGACACATTGCAGTAAAAGTCTAAGCAAAATTGTGTCAGCTCAGCTCCAATAGTGAGACATCAAGCAGATGTTGTCCATTACTTTTTGCAATAATTTTTCGTACCTTATTTCTCATCAACAATATGAGCTCGTTTGGAATTTGCATTCCCAAATAGGGATAATGAATTTCATCAGCTTGTATCCTTCGAATATGCTTCTTCAAAAAGCAATTTAATGAGCCCCAAAAAGTTTTCATTGTGTGGCCGATGTAGTTTATAAACTGGACGTTGAAAGAGCAAGCTGTGCTCAGCAAGAAATTGGACTATGTCCATGAGATGTGATCTATGTCAAGGAGAATTTTCTCTCTTTATCAATTTTTGGCTTTGCTAGTTAATTTTGCATCGTGCCGTAGGCCTATTTTCCAGCTAAAAACATTTCAAGGTAGATGTCATATACCCTTTGATTTCTCATGATCAAACATTTTCACACTGCCATTTTTACAGGCATACATTTCGCCATATCCAAAAGCAGACAAAGTGTTGTCAAACAGTTTGCAACAGAAATAAAACATTTTGGTATTTTTTCCTAAATGTAGTAGTCTATTTGGTTAACGAAAGGGTTTCCTTACATAGAAATGGTCCTAAAATAGAAAGTTAAAGCCGAACCATGGCTTTTTAAAAATTAAAATGTTCTCCTCAATCAATAAATACTTTTATGCTCTAGGAAAAAATATTTTTTAAATTAGGATTTAGGGATAAAGTATTAAAAAAAATATTTTAATACTATATTTAAAAAGTTATTTTATTCTAAAAAATAAATATAGTTTTCTCGATAACGTTGTAATATTAAAAAAAAATGCGTTATAGTAGTACATTTGAAATATTTGATTAAAAAATTAGTCCAAGCGCGGGGCCCAGAAAAGCGCGGGGCCCAAGGTGGTTTCCTCGTTCACCTTGCCCCAAGGCCGGGCATGGCCTAAACTAATAATTACAAGTTAAACTTAAAATTATTATTTAACATAAAATTATTATTTTTATCATAAAATAAATAATTTTAAATATACAATTTTTAAAAAATATAAAATTAATATATCAGATTCACCATGAAAATCAATTATTGACATGAGTAACTAAAACTATTACTCGTTAATAATTAGTAGTACGTTGTAACATGATTAAGCAGGTTTTGTTTCCTTTATTTTTGTAGTTAGTTTCTTCAACTTTCAAGTTTAAAAAAATTAAGTGTTTGTCATACCCAAATTCTTTTTCGTGAACATTAACAACCCAAGTTTGTTCGGTGACAAGCGAAAACGCTTTTCGTCATTTATTTAGCCCGCTGTGCTGAAAGCTCTCTCGCTATCCATACTTGTTCAATGTACTTATTTCTGTGTTTTTTTCTTTGTTTGTTTGTTGTTTTTTTTTTTGTTTTTTTTTTTGTTTTTTTTTTTTTTTGTTGTTATACATTTAGTATATTTGTTTTTAAACTGAATATTATTAATTTAGTTTGATAAAAACATTCGTCACTTCATAGATATCCGAATTATTCCGAATCTGCCATAAGTGTTTACCGAATCCAGATAGCGACTGAAGTCCCTATACCGGGATAATCGACGTAGAAATATTCAGTTTATCCGTAGGAGATAATATGGATCACACATCGAAAGATATTTTAATAACTGAACAATTTGAAACTAGTGAGAAGTTTAACTTTATCAAAAGGCTTATGTAATAAAATTGTTTCAATGTTAAGAGATCGAGACATACTACACAGGAATGTCCAATTAGTGGAGTTTACTATAAGATTCAAGAGAGAAGCTTATCACAGTTTTTTTTTTCAAGACAAATTAACATGTTTTCAAAAAAAAAAAAAAAATCTTTTCCTTACAGACAAAGAATCTGGAGTTTGCATCCAATGCCCCGTATACTTAAAGCTAGTTACAACTGTAATGTTAGCTTTATATGTTATAGATCTTTAATTTATTTATGTTTTCCCTTTGAATAATAATAAATAAACGCGTAAATTTAGAGCTTAATCTTGAATGAGATTTTAAAATAAATGCTTTTTAGATATAAAAAGTGCACCATATTTGTTCTTATATATTTCTTATATATTAATGTTGTGTTAATTTTATTTTCCTTATTTTCCTTACAGTAAATAAAAATATTGTAAATAAAAATAAAAATTAAAATATTAAATATTAAAGTAGATATTGTGTTCATATTTCAGATGATAACTTAAAATTGCTATTTGAATTTCTATAATTGGGTTATGGTTTATTTCAATTAAAAACATACTTTTCAAATACAAAATGTTTTATTGACTTTCTGTTTTAAAATTATCTACCGTTCAAAGTGTTGTCTTCATAAACTTAAATACATTAAATTCAAAAATAGTCTTGAATTTTAGTTTTGGGATATATGTATTATTTAAACTCTCACAAATAAATTATATTTTTTAAAGATAAAAACAAAACAAAACATTGTACCTATTATTAATGGATTCAGAACATGTTAACAAGAAATTATTATTTAAATACTAAATATATAATCTTCAATTTTGACGTTTTTAGAGAAAATCCGGTCTCCTCACAGTTCACTATAAATACGGTAAATGTACTGTACTAAACTTATGTATCCAACAAAAGAAAACTAAACGACAGCTGGTTTCAGGATTAATAAAAAAATCCTGCCTTTCTGTTACTGACATGATGCGGCAAAGATCTCCAAAGATCGGCTGAAATTTGTTGGGGGAGAAAATACTATCTTACGCTTTGTTAGGGTTGAAGATTTCTACTTATCATATCTGAGAGTTCAATAATTTAGGATTTTGTTTCTCCGGCCCTTGAAATACACAACAATTCGCTGGAGACATT
Source organism: Radix auricularia (assembly GCA_002072015.1). Classification (NCBI taxonomy): domain Eukaryota; kingdom Metazoa; phylum Mollusca; class Gastropoda; family Lymnaeidae; genus Radix; species Radix auricularia. Next base: position 17,472 of record MUZC01001702.1, read on the forward strand.
ATTGGTTAGCACTTTGAGCAGCAAGCTTAAGGCATGAGTCCAGCTTAAATACACAGTTTATCATTTTTGTGATCTTTAAAGTTCCATTCTAACCGGCCAGATTATACACCAGCAGTTAAACTGTCATAGGCCCTAATATAAACGACCTTCAAGGATATACTCCTTTGACAACATGGGGACACAGTGGCGTAGCTAGGGAGGGCGATGGGGGTGGTCCGCCCCGGAGGGCACTCATCTATAGGGCGGTATTTGTTGGCATTTATTTGATAAATAGAGCCATTTCCGACAACCGCCCTTTTTCTTTTGAAGGGGGGGAAAACAAGGTGAAAAAACCCCTTAATTTCGAATCTTAATAAACGGATTCATACAACATCTGTTTGATTACATTGTGATTGTTATAAGTAACGCAAATCCGTTCAAAAATTAAAAATCGCAAAAAAAAAAAGGAATTGATTTTTTGAAAAATTAAGCGGTATGCGTCACAAATGCACAAAAACAATACATCACCACTGGGCCTAATAATAGTATAGTATTATTAATATCAACACGACAGTTTCTGCGTGGAATTTCGACACATGCAGAATGATGAGCTAACAAGTACCTACATGACATGGTGCTTCAAATATCGTGTTTAAGACCAGCCCTGGCTTTACCTACACTACAAGAAGAGACATTTTGTTAGAAAACAGGGGGGGATGTTCCCTTGATCTATTAAAATATATTAAGTAGTATGGATTGGAAAATTCTTTACCCAACATGAACATTTTGCTAAGAATGTTTTCAACAATTGCTATCAGTGAAAGGAGCTTCTCCAAACTGCAGTTGATAAAAAAAAATATATATTCGTTCCACAATGAGGGATTTAAGACTACAAAATTTTGGAATTTTGTCTAAAGATAGAACAAGATATTGCAAATAATTTAAATTTTGATAACATAATACATGATTTCTCTACTATGAAAACATTGGTAAGTAAATATATAAATTATATGTTTACATACAAATGTATACAATTTCTTTGTTTAAAAAACAAATAATATATTTATAATTAAAAAATAAAAGCTTATTAATTGATAATAACTTTGGGTGGATATTTGGATTATGTTTTTGTCACATTTGGGGGGTGAAGGCGGCGACCTCAATAACTTTCTTGTGACCTTTAACAAAAGCATCTTGTATTTTTAAAAATGTGTACTTATAGGTATATCATCTTATTCGGTCTCTTTTATTAATGCTTTCATAAATATGTCATGTAATTATGGAATGGTTAACATGTTCAACACCTTTTACTTCTACAATGTACTTCCTTTAAATTATAATTGCTTATCAATGTTTATTAATTTATAAAAACCATCATACGATTGACTTGAGTATCCGTCCTCAAATGAAGTGATTTTAGCTGATAATTCACCCCCTGCCACCCTGGTCACACGTCACAAAAATGTATATCCCTTCTTCAATGTGACATCACAAAAGCTCCCCCCCCCCATAAAGCCGTATTATCTATTTGAAAATGAGCATATTTCCAATCACTGTTTGTAATTAAAATTTTTTTTTAATGTAAGTCTGCACTCTAATATCGTAACACGTGTGAATCCATGTAAAATTTTATTAAATAAAGTTTCGGTAATCATATAATTTAAGTGGCATTTTTTAATAAAATTTGCGCGTTTTGATGTGATTTCAAATGTGTGACACCCACACACCCCCCACATGTGTCACGTCATTTATTAACTCCCCTAAAAGGGTGGCAAATTGGAGACCGCCCCGGGCGGCAAAAGCTCTAGCTATGCCACTGTGGGGACATGAAGTAGAAATTGATGAATTACTATTTTGACTATTATATCGATGTTTTAGCTCTGTGAGAGAAATTGAACTCTTTTCTAAATAAGTAAATAAAATGAAAATAATTTAATTTCACGTGAATAAAATTGGCATGATCTTTTATTGGGAAATGATGCTGTTGGGTCTCATTGATAAAATATAAAATCTTTTATTGTTTTTTAATAAAATATTTTGATGATTTTTTTTCATCAAACATTAATTTATTCAAACACTTCATAAATTAAAAAAAAGATAATTTAAGAGTGGTCATACGGTTAAAGCTTGCTATGTCAAACTCAGAGGGACACCGAATGTTTGAGATAGAGGAATAGGGGTAATAGGCGAAAAATTAGGCTTGGACCTAACAATCAATACGATACGATGTGGTTTTCGATTTAGAAAGGTTGACTTAGCAAGATCCGACTGTATCTTTTGTTTTGTCTGGTAAGTTTTAAATATTTTGCAGTAATGAATCGAATCATCCAGCTTTTTCAAAATTTTTTTTATAGTTTATCAATGTCTTTTTGGTGGATGGGTCCCACACGGAAGATGCATATCATTGTAAATAGCTCATGAAAGTAATGTACGAAATTTCAGCTCAATATGATCACTAGATGTGGGTTTTTAAATCCCTTATATTAACTTCTCAGCCGTCTCTCTCTTGGTCCGTCAGTACAGCGGAAAAACAAAAGTAAAAAATGACCCACTACCATTTATACTATCGAGCTGAAATTTTGCACATAGACTCTTGTCTCCTAACAATGCATTGCATCAAAATTTGAGATCGATCGAATGTACTGTAATTAAATTAATGCGCTTTTAGTTTATCTCTACATAAATGTATAGTAGCCGTCTGTTGTTGTTTGCAGGAGTTCAGTCTAACCATCGGTGACCACACACAAACCCCACCAGTCCCCGTTTTTCAGCATTTGCCAGTTAAATCACGTTCAGTCTGTAAAAATTTGTCGGGCTGTGAATAGTATTTTGAATATAATCGACACCTTTAATTTCGTCTCAGATATAAGGGAATTATAGTAAAAAACTTTGATTTTCCGGGTTGCTTTTTAACTTTCTTTTTCGTGGACGGACGAGACCACGACAAATGGACAGAGAAAGAAAGAGAGACAGAGAGAGAGAGAGAGAGAGAGAGAGAGAGAGAGAGAGACAGAGAGAGAAATAGAGAGATCAAGACGGTGAAGTTAATGAGGGATTAAAAATCATGATTTTTAATGATTTGACCAAAATGGAACTTACTCAAGTAAAAATAATTTTTCAATACAAAAATTTTTACAGTTATATTTATTTATTTAATAAAATATTTTTAAGAATCCTCAAATTGTACGTATGGAAAATTTCAAACCATTTTAATATGGGCAAATAAATGGTGGGAATCTTAATTATAATTGTAAATCCAGAAAAAATATATTAATGATAATTAAAACTTCATAGAAATTATTCAAAAAAATAAAATTAAATATTTGCACGCAAACCACAATTATTAGTATGAGAAGCACGGCCTGTAACATACATTCCATAGTAGACACAATTTCTTGATCGGCTTATTCTATAATCGTGTAGTAACAGGATGCAGCATTGAATGATTTCCGCAAGTTATGTATGTAGATAAGAAAGAAAAGCAAGAGGATAGTGTAGCGTGTTACTGTTACAAACATCTATGCTCATGACGTTATTTCATGGTTAACATTTTTAAAAATTTATTTTACATTAACAATAAAACCATAAACGATAGTTAATGTTCGCTTTTAATAACCACTGACGCAGAATATACAATTATAACTGTTGGATATTGATTAAATAGAAGCACCTGTAAAAAAACGGATTAATTAAAAAAAAGGATAAATTTTGGGCATTAAAATGCTTTTGTTATTTTTAATCCTTATCTTAAGCACATCGTCCATAAATCAATTCATGCATCCATCCAACCATCTACCATCCACCCATCCCAGTGACGCTATAGCCAATGTAAAGCTTGCGTCTGCATCACAGCCTCTTTCCATTTCAGTCCTGATCAATGCTTTTCTTTTCTAACAGTAGACGCCCAGTTGAGGTAGATTTTTCTCTACATCCTCCATCAATCTTAGCATATGACCTGCCTTGAACATGATACAGCTATTTACAGGTGTAATTTAGATTTTCAATAAGAATATTCTATTAGTGTTATTTATAACATCATAAATTTTAATTTTTAACTTTAATCGAAATTAACGATTAATTAATTGGTAATTTTTCACAACTTATCTATTAAATTTAAATTGTGAATATTCCTACTATTTATCTAAAAAAACGAACAAAAAAAACATATTTATTCATTGAAAAAATTATTTATAAAAGTTTTAAGTCACAAAAATGAACTTATAACACATAGCATTCACCCCCAAGGCAATTGGTGTAACTTCCGTCACATCATTTCACGTTCACATATGGATTTAGGAAGAAACGGAATTATGAAGTTAAATAACATGGTCGATGACATTCTTTAAAAAATAAAAATAAGTTGTAAATAAAATCTTCCGTGCGTTATTAGAGATTAAAATATGTGATTAATAATTATATATCAAATTCTTACGCGTGCGCACAAAATAGTTCAATTTTATAGACTTATGCAAGAGCATTCTGAAAATGACAATTAACTGAACGCGGTAGGGTGTATGGGCATTTAATTGTTCAATTATTCATATTTTATTTAAAAAGTATTTGATGAAGCACTTGTAACATTTTAAATTATACGTCAGTTAGTTATAATTCTATATATAATTTTTAATATGTTTTGTTTATTTAATATATGTATATTATACTAGCTAAATACCTGTGCTGTGCAGCGGAATATTTGGATTTTACTTAGCGTTGAGTACCCACGTAAAACATTTCTGGAATATACAACTTAAGTAATAATTTCATATCGCCTAAACCTATGGCTCTCTCTATTTTTTTTATTTTAAAAAATATACTAGATGCGGCCCATGCATAGCATACGCCGCAGTCTTGTTCATAAATAGTGCAAAGGAATTAGGGGGGGGGAGAACAGACAAAAACTACACCACGAAGAAATCAGAAAAACGCGATTGAACAGCCGTGCTGCGAAGTCATGTTTAAAAAGTAAGTGGGAAATGAACGGGCACAATTACAAATAATTTTAAAAATTAAAAAATATTGTCTTAGCGGGAGCTTGAATCTACAACCTTTCGCGTGCTAGGCGATTGTAATAACCACTACACAACAACATGCATGCTATTATGTTGCTCTGAAAGAACAAAGTAATTGACCATCACACTACATTTTCTTGCAAGCTGACTGGTCGCTGGGGGAGGAAGACAGCACTGTGTCCGGCATGGTTGAACCATGAGGAGAATCAATATATATAATTTTCAATGTATGTTTTGTCTGTCACGTCTGTCTGTCCGTGACGCTACTATTTTTAGACAGCAGTGCACCAAAAATACTCAATAAATATATATAGTTTGCAATTTATGTCCCGAAGACGCTACTAATTTTAGAAACCAGCGCACAAAAAATGATTCTTTTCGAACGTCCGCATAAAATTTTAAAATTTGGAAATAAATGAATAAAACAAAAATAATAAAATAAATGAAAGTTTTATATTACTTTAGCAGTGTCGTGCGTTTAATCGATCTAAGTAACAATGAATAAATTTAAAGAAACCAATGAATGAAGTGTTATAAAAATATTATGTCAGAAACCTACGCGGCAATGCTTCAGTTTAGCGTTTGTTTTTCTTTTTTATGTACTACGAGAGTGCATATTTGTGTGTTCTGAAAAATAACATATTTAAAAATCTGAATCCCCCCACAATAGTATTTGTTTGATTGTCATTTAAATCGAATATTTTAATGCGTCTTAGACTAATTTTGAACTTAAAAAACTTTGGTTTTAATATATAACTGGAAAGGGTGCTGACCTGACAATAATGAAAACGTTTATTTATATTCTTAAAACGTGTATATTAAAATGTATATTCCATTAACTGTTTATATTTTGATATTTTCTTTTATCCTGTGATAAATTTTACTTCAAAGGTTTCATGCCAAATAAAAAGTTCTTTGTTATTCACATTTGTAAATGGTTACATTTTTTTTCAGTGCCCTATAGCCTTCTAATATGGGCTATCAAATTTTTTAATACAAATTTTGGTTAGGATCCCTTCATATACACAGTATCATAAAATTATTTTTATATAGCTCATATTAGCAAAAAATATTAATTATGGCCCCATTCAGTAAAAAATGTTAAGTTGAAAACACCTTTTCATTTTTAATCTGCACAATATAGGATATATTTGTCCTTTCATTCGAGATTATTACTAATCGAATGTGGAATAAAACCTCATACGTTTAAGAAAAAAAAGGCATTTAGTGGCCCGGTCGCGAAGGAATGATCATCAAGAGTTCAGTGCCCTATAGTATTTTATTATTGGCTGTACAAATTTTATATACTATTTTTGATTAAGATCCATCAATTTACACAGTAGCTAACTCTTAAACTATTCTTACAGCTCATGTAAGCAAAAATTGACATTATGGGCACCCGGCGCTCCATGAGGGATAAATAGAGAAAATAATGTTGCCAGTAATCATCCAGGGAGCGTACTAAACTATCTCCAAAGGTTTCATGACGATCGGATGCATGGTTTATAAAGGACATACACACACACACACACACACACTCACACACAGACATGCTTTCATTTTTATATATCTAGATAAATAATGACATTAAAGGTTCCCTTCCCCAATTGGTGGAAGATGTAAATTTTTAAACATTTGTTCATTTCAATTTGGATAATATTTAATGTATTAGCGATATTTTTTCGAGACAATGGCACAGAATGGGGAATAAAATCATAAACGTTTACGAAAAACGAATCAGGGCCCCCGGCCCGAAGGGATAAACATTAGAAATTGTAATCCAATTTCGTAGAGAATTTATATACGGGATATTAAGTTATTTTACACCAAGTTTGGTAACGATCTATCCAATTTTCCCATGTCGTTAACGCTTAAATAATTTGTATATATCTCATATAGCCAAAAATAAAGTCTTTAACGCTTACGAAAATAAACAGTTTGACCCCCAGCCCCAAAGCGATTAACTTTAGGCGTTCAACATAGTATTGTATTTCAATATGGGCTATAAAGTATTATGTATTAAGTTTGGTCAAGATCCATTCATTTTCCATGTAGCTACTGCTTAAACTAATTTGTATATAACTTATATATATGGAAACAAAATTGGGGTCCCCGGCCATCATGAATGTCAATGTTCAAATTTCTTTTTCACATACACCATTCAGTAAGAGCAACCAACAATTTCCTAAAGTTTCATTGTGATCGGATGAATGGTTTAGTCAGCTTTAATGAACAAACATACATACATACATTGATTTATATAAATATGACATTAAGGGTCCACTGGCCCAGTAGGTGCAAGATGTAAATTTGAAACATTTGTTTATTTAAACTATGATCATATTTAATATATTAGCTACATTCGTTGAGACCATGTCACAGAATGGGAAAGAAAATATTAAACGTTTACGAAAAGAGAATCAGAGCCCCCGGCCCGAAGAGATAAAGATTAAAGATTCAATTTACCATATACTTTTAAAATGGGCTATCAAGGTCATTATACACCACGTTTGACTAAGATCCATTCATTTTCCCAGTCGTTAACGCTTAAACAATTTGAATACATCTCATATAGACAAAAACAATATTAAGGTCCCCAGGCCCAATCTGTGCAAAAGATTAACTTTAAAATGCCCGTTTATTACAATCGAAATCATAATAGATATATTCTTCAATATCTTTCAAGGTCGTGTGTACATCAAAATGGAAATAGAGTGTTAAACACTTACGAAAATAAAGATTTTGGGTTCGGACCCCAGAGAAATGGACATTAAGTGTTCAACGCAGTATGGTATTTTAATATGGGCTATAAGGTATGTATATACTAAGTTTGGTCAAGATCCATTCATTTTCCAATTAGCTAAAGCTTAAACTAAATTTAATATAGCTCATAAAAGAAAAAAACCCAGTTAGGTCCAACGGGCCCCATGAGTGTCAATTTTCAAATTGTTCAATACCATTTTTGAAGCATATTAAGCAATTTTCAAAAATTTCATTGTAATTGAATGATTGGTTTAGTCAGCGATAAAGGACACATATACCATATACTTTGATTCATATATATATATATATATATATATATGTTTTAACCGTCAAAAATGACGGAAATTTTCAAAGTAAATATATTTCATTTTTTTAAACTGTCTCTTTTGCCTCCAAACCGTACAGTAAATAATCTAAAAATGTGGAGGCAAAGAGAGAAAATTAAATATCATTTCCATATTTAACAATTGTGTGCGGACGTTCCAAAAGAGTAATTTCTAATTACAGTATTTATTTTTTCAAAGCCTTTAAGCTGCGGGCTTTCTAAAATCTACTGTTGAGTTCCTCAATACAATATATTCTACGGAATTTTATACTACTACTTGGAATATTTGGTCTACTGCATGTTCAGGTTTCATCGAATGCATTTACGTGCATACTGCCTATTATAGTAATATACATTATAATATTGTTTTTTAAATTTAATTTTTAAAATGGCTCAAACTTGCCACAGCAAAGGTCTTTACAACTGCATATTAAGGTGAGAATCAAAAAAATCTTTTTTAAATTACATTAAATGGAAGTTGATTTGAAAGAAATTAACAGTATGGGCATGGGTTGTAAATTTATTTCTCTTAAATAAGCAGTGTCTATTGGTACTAAACTACCAACAGTTCTTAGATGGATATTGGTATTAGATTACCAAGAGCTCTTACAGGGCTATTGGTACTAGACTACTTACAGCACTTAGAGGGCTATTGGTACTGGACCACCAACAGCTCTTAGAGGGCTATTGGTACTAGACTACTTACAGCACTTAGAGGGCTATTGGTACTGGACCACCAACAGCACTTAGAGGGCTATTGGTACTAGACTACTTAAAGCACTTAGAGGGCTATTGGTACTGGACCACCAACAGCTCTTAGAGGGCCATTGGTACTAGACTACTTACAGCACTTAGAGGGCTATTGGTACTAGACTACTTACAGCACTTAGAGGGCTATTGGTACTAGACTACTTACAGCACTTAGACGGCTATTGGTACTAGACTACTTACAGCACTTAGAGGGCTATTGGTACTAGACTACTTACAGCACTTAGAGGGCTATTGGTACTAGACTACTAACTGCTTTTAGAGGGCTATTGGTACTAATGGACTGCCAAAACCTTAAGTGCGTTAATAATTCTTCGTGGCTGAAAGTTATACAGGATCTTAATAATGTCTCAAAGACATCAATCTCAACTTTTAATTCATTCTTTCCTCAAACAATTCATTAAACCTGATTTCTTTTCGTGCTGCTCCAAATACGCGAAATCTTAAACGCAGTCCTTTCCATGTCCAGGCACTATTGAAAAATTTAATTGCTGCCACAGTCAAGACATTAATTCAATAGATTTCAGGATACAAATCAGGATACAAAATAGTGAATGTAAAATGGATCAATATAATCAAGCTGTTAAAACACTTTAATGCTGGATTCAGTGAGCGATCCTCGTCGATCAAAACAGAAAAACTCCGTAAAAACATTTTTTTCTATAAATCTTTTAAATAAGAGACATAACTAAAAGAATGTTCATTAAAATACGCATCGCACGACAATCCCAGAAACATTTTTTTTAGTTATGTCTCAAATATATAAATAATTTATTGTAAAACAAACTTCTACAGTCTGCCTACTAAATTTCAGCTCAATTTGATCTCAGGAAAAATGTTATAAAAACATGTTTAACATAGTTCGCAACGCGAGACGGTTTAGCAATTAACAGCCTTCACATTTACAGATCAAAAATATATATTTTTTAAATATCGTCAATATAATACGCACTGCACAACACAACAGGAGCGTATAAAAATATCGTCAATATAATACGCACTGCACAGCACAACAGGAGGGTATAAAAATGTTCAATATAATACGCACCGCGAAACTATTGCACAAAAATAATATGCTAAGAAATAAATAGAGATTACTGTTGAGTTCCTCCCCACCTCAATTTTAGAACCTTTACATATTTTAGAACCGTTGAGGGTAGGGGTAGGTCCATCAACGCAACAGGGACGCTGTCCTTGAGATGGACAAAAATCCATGATGGACAATGGAATATTCCATAGAATTAGTAATAGGTTAGGACGTGGAAGTTGGCCGAACATTCTCGAAGTCATGCATTTCAGCGCGTGATAAACAGTTGGTACACGCCACTGGCCAATCAGATGAGAACGGTCCGCTGACCCACGCGGGGCCAGGGGTCCTTAAATACTGGAGCCAAACCTTACAGCAGTCTCTCACTCAGAATATTCGTAGTACACCAGGTCTGCGGTGTGACGGGCGAATAAGAGTTGAGCCTAGCTGAAATTTTGTTTCAGCTAGTTAGGAGTTAGTACTAGTTAGTACTAAGTTAGTTAGAAGGAGTTAGAAGGAGCTAGTCAGTACTTAGTTAGTACTAGTAGGTTGCACAAGGTTCAGTAAGTTGTGAAGCCAGTGGAGTGGCGAGAAACCATTAGGCTAAAATCTCAGACAGGAGACGTGCTGAGATGTGGAGCGAAGAAATGACAAGGTGGCCTTGCCTTCACACGTGGGAACCCTTGCAGTCAGTGACCAAGCGGCCGACTGCCAATCATACTGACCACGGGACAGGACTGCGCTACGCCTGATTGGCCAGACCTTAGCAGTAGCAGTTCAATCAGTCTATTTGGCCACGCCCATTCGACGAGGGAAGTTGGGCATCATAATTTAGTATATGTTTATTTACTAATGTACCATGTATATATATATATATGTATATGATGTATTAAATATTTTATCTCTATTATATCATATACACAGAGGCGTTAGTTATTAATTATTATTGTTTGTATGTGAACATATCGTTATATATATTAGAATAGTATAGAATAGCCAGTGGAAAAACTTAGACATAGTATTCAACATTGGGGGCTCAGCATTTGTGTTGAGCACCCAGTACTCAACAATTACCTAAAAATTCATTAATTTAATTACAGTACATACTATCGATCTGAATTTTTGATACATCATTTATATCATGAATCTGCCTGCAAAATTGCAGATTGTTAGCTTACGAGGAAGAGGGTCAAAGATGAAATTTTAAAAAATTTCGCCAAGCAGACGCCTCAAGTTATTATAAAGGATATAAATAATCCCAGTTTGGTTTTGACAAATGTTAAATTCTGCTGAAACTATGCGTACAACCCACTCTAATTGTGATTTATGGAATCTTACACTTACAATGATTAAATTAGAGAACGTTGTAAAGTAGGGTTAGCAAACATCAAACCGTATACTATTTGTAAATTATGACTGATTTATTCAATTATTGTAGCGTTGCCGAAAACAATCGCTCGATTCTCTCAAGTCATCATTTTCCCAACGCTTACATTATTTTTCTTTACACATTCCACGAAATCGTAAAGTTCAGATCATCACATCAGATTTGGACTTTAAAAAAAACAATATCCAAAGTATATATATATATATATATATATATATTAGGGCTGCGGAAATTACCGATTAATTTCTCGATTAATCGGTAAAAAATGTATCGATTAAAATTATTTTAATCGATAAAATAGCGATTAAATTGAAGAGGTTGTTTTAAATATTTTTACCGATTTATTAATACATTATTAGTTATTAATAATTAATAATAGTTTGCTTTTTTAACGTACAAACTTCTCCATTTAAGAAAAACGATTTTGTAAGTGTAAACTTTAAAATAAGCTCTTATATTTAAATTTAAAAAATGTTAATTGCCTATTCTTGTTACTTCCCTTGAAATTTTCAGTTTAATGACGTCCTACACCTAATTTTTTGCTTAATCAAAATTATCGATTAATTATTCGGTAATTTTTCAAAAGTTAACGATTAAATTTAAATTAATCGATAACAGTCCAAATATATATATATATATATATATGTGTGTGTGTGTGTGTGTGTGTGTGTGTATTAAATTACTGCAAAAGTCCTAGTGTATATTTGCTATCGTATTATATCGATAAGCTGCTAGCAATCATTTTATTTAAATAGGGCCCCCGTTTGATTGCAGCCCGGGGCTCCGTGCAGTCTTAATCCGCCCCTGTGTAGATGTAAAAATACTTTGATTTAAATGTAAGTTTGATAATTCGTGTGCATTTTAATCATTTTTACACATACAGTTCTATAGTTATTTAACAGTGACTAAGATAAAATTAGTTCGACCCAAATTTGGAAGATTCTATTATTGAGAAATACCATTTAAATTTTAGAAAGGCTCCATTTTCTTTTAAAATTAATATGTCGCGAATTAGCCTCAATCTTATGAAAGTACATATTATAACTATACATAATTAATGCAATTTCTTTTTAAAAAGTGACTGTAAGTTATTTTCAATTTTTATTTTCCCTTGTAACGATTCATGAGAGCAGTCGTCCAACTAAAACGTAATGTAAGACCATCTCTGAAAAAATTATTAGAAATTGACCCTCTCATTAACAACTGTTTAAGACATATTCAAGGACTTACCGTGATCTTTTCTTCATGCACCAACGAAGCACGCATTGGCAGATAATTGTGTTAAAAAAGTTAACGGAATTTTTCTTGACCCAGTGCATAATTTTAACTATACATAAACCATTTTCTTCTTAGAAATATCTGTAAGTTCTTTTTAAACTTTCATTTCACTTATAGCAGTCTATGAAATCAATCGTTAGTTCACAACTAACACACTCCCACGCACACACAGACGTACACACACACACACATGAACACACTCGCACACATGCTTATTTTCACTCTCGGGTTATCAACATAAAAAATAAATAATCAATAACATCAAATAAATCATTGCTCTTGAAAGTATTTTTACATTGTTCCCAATTTAATAAGATAACAGTGCCATGACGTCACATCATATATTACTTGACTGCGCGCAACACCACACGCTCTATTAATCTCAAAACCAAAAGCATTATGATTTTACGTCTATATTTTCAATTTTTAAACAAAATCAAGAGTTACCGGCATATAGGCTTCAGACGCATTTTAGCGCAATATATATAAGACAATCACAATACCCGTGCTATGCTACGGGGTAGGCACAATAAGAATAACGTTATTTTGGTTCTGGGTCTCGAATTCTCCTTAAAAATGAGTGTAAACGTATCAGGAAATTAAGGTAGTGATGAATCAAATCCATTCTTCATAAAAATAACGACATGTGTGCCGAGAAAATGAAAAGTATGATGAATTTAAATATCACCCATCAATTGTGGTATTTCTGCTTTAATAACGCATGCTTTTCTATATATACTCTACCAGGATAACAAAGGTCCTTAAAAGTTACAAAAATGTAACGGGCAAGGCTCAATTTCTTTTGACATGATTCAAAAAAATTAAAACAATATCTTTTCACATGATTCCTTTGGTGCTTGCAAATAGCTCTATAAACACACATTCCATTTTATAGTCTAAGCATAAAATTAGTTGAAGTCTTATAGAATTTTTTTTTTGAGCCAGATAATATTTATGTGAATATTGATGCCTGGGGAGGGTGGAAAATGGCACTCAATATAATTGTCATGATATCAATGGCAGCCTTATATACAGGGGAAGCAGCTAACATCTTAGATTGCGATTTCAATGCAGCTTAGTTTGGTCGCCACAAAACAACGGTGAAGTGCATATATGGATGTGTCCACCAGATGAGGCTTACAAGGGAATCTGCCAGCAAGTTATATTTTAAAAAATTAAAATATCTACAGATAAAGGATTTATATGATCAATTTGATAAGCTGCTCGAGCTTAATGTGGTCTGATCTAAAAAGGTAACAACACACCTGGTTTTCTCGTAACCGAAAGGTCCGTAAAATATTTACGAAGGTAGAAAGTACATCTTGGGGCAGAAACAAAGACAGGACGCTATAATACGTTTGAAGATTCAGGCTTAATATATCTTGTAGCCCAACGGTTAAGGATGATTTCACCTTGGCCCTAAAACGGGCACAACACGTTGGAAACAGCTTTGGTGAGAACTGCGGTCAGTCAGCTAGACGTCCTCGTATATACTGGCAAATGTTCTGTTTTAAATCTCTGGTTTAACATTTTATAACATTAAATTTGATGGTGTATCTAAGTTTGTGATACTAAGGTTTCTCTTCTATAAATATAGTAACATAGCGCATTCATTTAACGTTACCCCCCTCTCTCACCCTTTTTTTCTCTTACAAAATAAATCTCTTAAAATAATGGAGTAGAATAAAAAACTTCAAGAAAGCAATGGGTATAGCAAAATAGAAGAGAATTAATTAATGTCCTATTATACGACTCAATTGATAATTCCTTTTAAAATTAAAGTTTCTTATTATCTATGTTTGCAAGAAGCTATTGACAAGTGACCAGTTATCAACATGCCCTCCTCAAAGAAAGGCAACCACTTCAAAATGTTTGTCGTAGATTACCAGCTCATTCAAAACTTAAGATATGGTTTGTCAGTAGTTTACTGCTATAGCAAACTACTGAAAGTGACGATGTTTCATAATTCTTCAATTTTCTTTACGCACAAGAATAGAAAATAAAACATTTTGTATCATCGAATATATAGTCTAGATATACAGATGAATTGATGTTTGTATGTGGGTATGTTTCACTTTTTCAAATCTAACTTACACAAGAAAACAATAAAGGGACGGGGACAACATTTGTCAGGACAGTTCCTTTAACCTGGTGATGGTTTCAGTATTTTTTTAAAATTTGCCCGTATGCCAGAAAGCCGTAAATTAAAACAATCAGAAAGTATAGAGACATAGAGAAAAACATTTAAATCACCCTCTACGTGAGACAACTTTACGCAGATGTTCAAAGAGGGATATTTTTGGTGCAGTGTAGTATTTTTTTAAAGCTTCATTTTGAGCGGTGTGCGTTCTAAAATATCTTATTGCCTCAATACGGTACGCACATTTTTGTGTAGGCGTGTCATTGAATTATAACATTAATATTTGGTTTGGCTTTTCGGCACAAAACAGTAATCTTTTTTATTGGTACTTACTTCATATTATGATTGATTTTAAAATAATTTATTGCAATTTGTACACGCTGCATGGGATTAATGAAATCACGAATTTCGTTTTGTTTGTGATTCATAACTCAAAATTTAATTTTAAAAAACTTAGGCTGTAATTTATGAGTTTATTTATTTTTGCGGAAAGCGATGGCCCATGTCAAACAAACTTAAAGGTAAAAATTATTCTCTTAATCTATACAATTATACAGTTTAAACTTTGGCTAGCGTACTTATAGACAGAAGTAACTGGAAAAGACGTAAACAGAGTAAGGGTTAGCATGACAGGACGTAACAAAACAGTGAATGTTTTGGCAAAGATCCTTGTTCAACGGACAAACAATACACAAATAAAACGAATATAAAATAAAATAATAAAACAATTAGCTGCGGTGAAATCCAAAAGGTCATTTAGAGGGCGGCATTTATGGGCATTTGAAACAAACATAATCCATTTCCGACAACACTTTTTCTTTTGATGGGGGAAAACCAAAGTGAAACAAAAATATTCTTAAGTTTCCGTCTTAATAAATGGATTCGTGTAGCAAGTTTGATTACATGGCGATTGATATAACTAACGAAAACCCATTTAAATTTTTTTAAATCGCTCAAATAAGGTATTGACTTTTATGGAAAATTAAAATGTATACGTCACAGATGGCGCTTTTATAAAAAAAAATCATGTTAAGCCTGGTCACTTTTTGGACTCAGGACGTGTTAGCGCATTTTCGTATTGTGTATCAGTACTTATGTTAGATATCAGCATTATGTAGTTATCACTAATTGTGTTTAGATTTTAGACATATATTTATGAATTTTCTTGTGTAATGAATATACCTGAAAAAAATTTATTTAAAAGTCATTTCTTTACATTTTATAATTTTTTATTTTCTCTTTAATCTAACTACAAGTCACCACAAATGATGAAGTAAAAATCTCTAAACTTTTACACATATTTTAATGACGTCAACTAAAAAACACTAATTAATTCTTTTGCACGATTTCACACCACTCTTGAATGCTTGAAAAACTATGTATTCGACTTCCGGCAATGGCGCCCGTTCCTTGTGCCAGTGTTAACTCTCGATTCGCAAAGTTTTTTGGTAGTTTTAACGGGGTTTTTAACGGATCGAGTAACTGAGTGTTGATGCACCAATGGCAGGTCAGGACATACAAAAAACATATATACATCATGGGTCTAGGACTTATGGATCCTGTGATCATGGTGATGACAGACAGACGGACAAAACGGGGGCAATAGCGATTTCGACATCTCGAAAATGCGCTAAAAATGCACAATAAAGAACAAACCACAACTGGGCCAAATAATCTGTACTTTTAATAATGCCACGACAGTTTTTTCGTGGAATTTCATGTGCAGAATAATGCGCTAACAAGTAGATCTACCTACATGACATGGTGATTCAAATATCGTGTTAACTTGTAGTATTTTATGTTACTGTTTCAGTTTTCAAAAAAAAAAAGAAAATGAAGGTAACTTACTAAAAATTCAATTTATTTTGTTTTTATTGCAAAAAAGTAGCAAACATAATTTGTGTTTTTCATTAAAATACGTTTATTCATTTAAAATACTACGCTTATCGAACTCAATTAATGTGTAAACAATTTGAATTCGTATATTTTATGGAAAATTATTAATATTTATGGCAAGAACATGAAAATATTCACATTTCTCCCTTAAAAAACACCACAATAAATACCACAAAAAAATCGAAAAAAACCCATGCTTATTAATTTTAGTGTCTTTGAAAAATTCACAACTGAAGAAGTAACTACTAAAGATGATCAGATGCTGGAATTTTACTCATTTCAGTTCAATCATTTTCTTTTTTTTTTGTCTCAATTGATGGGAACCCGTCTTTTTTAAAAATTATTTGAAAATCCATTTCATGGAACAAAGATATGTGCTAATACACAAAGCTGTTATAGAGACTTGGTTGGTGATAGCTGAACATCGGCTAGAAGATGAAAAAATATGAATGGGGAAAATTCAGAAGACGTATTCTATCTTTACAGCAAGAAGTAGGAGGAATGTTTTCATCCATAGATGTAATGATAAAAGAAAATAAAATAACCCTCTGATGGATGATGAGTTGCATGTCATCGCAAGAAAATATTCGTGTATAATACCGCGTAGCCTATCAAATGAAGAATTTAATCATCAAATAAATTTATTTATTGATATTGATAAAGAACAGTTCAATATTGAAAAAAATTGGATCCAGGTTTTTATGGCCGTACCCAGAGCCGGTCTTAGCCAATTCGGGGCCCTACGCATCTTAATATTCGAAAGGAATTGCGCGGGGCCCAGTTTGGGTAGGAATAGGGTATTAATAAGTGAAAATTAAGATAGGAGGGGCATATGATAGCGCGGGGCCGACTGCGGCCACTTAGATTGCAGTGACTTAAGACCAGCCCTGGCTGTACCTACACTACAAAAAGAGGCATTATGTTAGAAAAACGGGGCAAAACGCCCCCTTGATCTATTAAAATGGTTCACCGACAAAACGGCCCCTGACATAACGGCCCCGACAAGTTGGCCCCGACCAAACAGGTCCCGGTCAAAACGGCCCCTGACAAAACGTCCCCCGCCCCCTCCTCACACGTCGTCACAAAAACTTAGACCCCTTCTTCAATGTGACGTCACAAAGCCCCCCCCCCC
>MUZC01001702.1:35184-47530 GCA_002072015.1 Radix auricularia
ACCCAAAAAAGCCGTAGTTTTTTTTTTTAGAAAATGAGCATAACAAAGTGTTGGTAATCATTTATTTAAGTTGAACTTTTATTTAAAGTGCACGTTTTGATGTGACGTCAAATATTCCCCCCCCATTTTCCCCGTGCGTGAAGTCATTTATGGACGGCCCCTAAAAAGGCGGACAATTGGAGACCGCTCCGGGCGGCAAATGCTCTACCTACGCCACTGCCTGTCAGGCTAACACGTACACTGTTTACGTCTTTTCCAGTTATTTATATTTTATATGCCTGATTGCAGTCTCAATCCCCATTTTGTTATTAACAGAAGTAGATTAAACTAAATAAAGAAAAAAACTCAAAATGTATTGAATATGTTATGCTCATTCTTTTGTAAATGAAATAACATACAACTTTTAACATTAATATTTGTCATAGTTTCACATGCGTTCATTAACAGACAGTTGAATTTTTTAAAATGTGGCATATTATTTCTTTATTTTTAAGAAATGTATATCTGATGTGGGGGGGGGGGGGTATTGGATATAGTTTACAAAATATGATGCCTTATTGGAAACAGGGACAAAAAAAGAATTTCATTTCTTGATGAAACTATAACCAATAAGCCGTAAATTTATATCATTAAATAAAGAAAAAAATAAAACAATTTCAATATTATTTCCATATTAAAACAATTATAAACACGTTAAAACACGTCGACTTATTTTTGGTCAAGTATGTGATTAGAAGATTTTATTTTAAGCCAGAAGATTTATGTAACCCTTTTTTTTAAATCTAAATAAGTTGGGGTTGTAGGGAGCGCTGGGCAGAGGTAGTACCTTTTGACGCTGTGACAGCTGCACCCTCGGGTGGTCAAGCTCACTGGTCCTCGTCCATCTCTCGAAACTCTCACGTGTGGCTCCCAGCGCCACACCCCGGGCAACGGTCTCAGCTGACCGGCTAAACCACGTGAGGGGGTGGTGCTGACACGGCACCATTGGGCGTACGACTTCCTAGTTGGAGCACCGGCCAGGGCGGACGAGTTCACATGCGAACTCAACGGCTACGTGTCCGACCAAGGCGGGCCACCGATAAGGAGGAAACCGGCTGTGGTTAAGCTTGGAGAGGGATGGGCGCCGCCAAGCAATTCTTGCCCTAGACACACCCTATGACTATTATACTAACTCAACACATACCGGCTCGGCCGTCGCCCGGGTTAACAAGGGCCGCGTCTACCATTGCACACCAGGATGGGGACGTAAAATCTATTACTGGTGCACCACAACCAACACCCCCATACAACCTTAAAGAAGAGGAGACATAATTATTGGCACATGGAATGTAAGAACCTTACATGCGACAGGAAAAGTGGAAGAACTGACCCACGAACTGGAACGATACCAATGGAATGTCATCGGACTATGTGAGACCCGATTGAAAAGCTTTGGTGAACTCTCAAAAGAAGATGGACACAAAATCTACTTCAGCGGCAGGGAGGACAGACATGAACATGGAGTTGGATTCCTAATCCATAAAAATACAACAAACTCAGTCATTGGTTGTCGTCCTGTCTCCAGCCGCATCATCACCATCCGCCTGAAAGCAACACCCTTCAATATCACAATTATACAGACATATGCTCCTACATCTAGCCATGATGATAGTGAAATTGAGGCCTTCTATGACCAAGTACAGGACATCATGGATCATACACCAAAGAAAGATATTATCGTCGTCCAAGGTGACTGGAATGCGAAGATTGGAGTAGATGTATGTACCAACTGGGCAGATACTTGCGGACACTCTTGCAATGACCTGACCAACGATAGAGGGCTTCGACTCCTCGAATTTGCACGATACAACAACCTCCTTCTAGCTAACACAATTGGTCACCATAAAAAATCCAGAATATGGACTTGGCACAGCCCAGGCGGGGAACATAGTAACCAAATAGACTACATACTGGTCAAAAGACGATTTAAATCATGCATTAAAGCAGCTAATACTAGAAGCTTCCCTGGAGCGGATATCGGCAGCGACCATAACCTGGTGCTGATGACTTTCCATCTACACCTGAAAAGGATAGCAAAACAAAGCAATACACGATTACGCTTCGACCTTGAAAAATTGAAAGATCCGGTAATCGCAGAGGCGTTCAGGGCAAAAATTGGAGGGAAATTTGCTCCACTGACCACACTTTGTGAATCGGAAAAGGATATGGACATAGATCTAATCACTGATACCTTCAATACCACAATAATTGAGACAGCAAAAGATATACTTGGCAAAAAACATGCCATAAAAAAACCATGGGTCTCCACTTATATCCTAGAGATGTGCGATGAAAGAAGAAAACTTAAGAACGTAAAGAATACTGCAGAAGGAGCAATCAAATACAGAACAATCAACAAAAAGATCAGGAAAGAAATGAATAAAGCAAAAACAAACTGGATAGAACAACAATGCTCAGACATCGATGATAATCTACAGAGAAACAACTCAAAAAAGGCTTACAAGATTGTCAAAGATCTGACATCCACCAAGCAAGGTCGCATCTCAACAATTCAAGATAAATCTGAGAAATGTATTACAGAAGAACAAGAAATAATAAAAAGATGGACCGAATACTGTTCTGAGCTATACAATGAAGACTCAAAGGGCGACGAATCAGTGCTCAATTGCCCAACGTCATCTAACATGGACATGCATTACATTCTCCGTGATGAGGTGGAGCTTGCTGTGCGAAAGCTGAAAAAGGGGAAATCGGCTGGAGCAGACAACATCCCAGGTGAACTGATTCAAGCAGGAGGTGACCCAGTAATAAACATTCTAACTAGCATGTGCAACAAGATCTGGCAGACAGGAGAATGGCCAACACCCTGGACTCAATCGCTGGTTATAACGCTCCCAAAGAAGGGTAATCTACAATTGTGTCAGAACTACCGCACAATTAGCCTGATCAGTCACCCCAGCAAAGTCATGCTCATGGTAATACTAAACAGACTAAAACCACAAGCAGAGCAGATCATTGCAGAAGAACAAGCAGGCTTCAGAGCAGGAAGGAGCACAACAGAGCAGATCTTCAACTTGCGAGTGCTCTGTGAAAAACATCTGCAACACCAGAGGGACCTCTTTCATGTCTTCATAGACTTCAAAAAGGCGTTTGACAGAGTGTGGCATGCAGCACTGTGGGCAACCATGCACAAGTACAATATTAACGCCAACCTCATTACTGTGATCAAGAACCTATACAACAGAGCATCCAGCGCAGTACTCTACAACAGCAAGCTGGGAGATTGGTTCAAGACCACTGTTGGTGTTAGACAAGGGTGTTTACTCTCCCCCATCCTCTTCAACCTCTTCCTAGAAAGAATTATGACTGATGTGCTCGAAGACCATGTCGGAACGGTCAGCATCGGAGGAAGGATCATAACTAACTTACGCTTCGCCGATGACATAGACGGCCTAGCTGGCAGCGAGGACGAACTAAAAGAATTCCTTGCAAAGCTAGAGAAGACGTCGAAGGCCTATGGCATGGAAATTAATGCAGAAAAGACCAAGGTCATGGCAAATAAGAATTTCACAAGAGAAATACGGATAAACGGTCAAAAACTCGAGGAGGTCCCTACCTTCAAATATCTAGGGGCTGTAATATCCGATGAAGGCTCAAAACCAGAAATTCTTGCCAGAACGGCCCAAACAACTGCAGCTCTAAGCAAACTGAAAAACATCTGGCAAAGCAAGAAGCTTTCCCTGAGATCAAAGATTCGACTAATGCGCTCTCTGGCGATGTCAGTCTTCCTCTATGGTTGTGAGGCTTGGACTCTCACCACAGACCTCCAAAAAAGAATTAGTGCGCTTGAGATGAGATGTTTTCGAAAGGTATTAAACATCTCCTACACGGCGCACATCACGAACAAAGCGGTCCGCGACAAAACAAGTGCTGTCACTGGCCCTTACGAGGACCTCCTCACCTCAATTAAAAAGAGGAAACTACGATGGTACGGACACGTGTCAAGATCTGGAGGTCTCTCAAAGACGATATTGCAAGGCACAGTCCAGGGAAGAAGGAAAAGAGGCAGACCAAGGAAAAGTTGGGAGGACAACATCAAAGAGTGGACCGGCCTTTCATTTAGCGATTCCCAGAAGGCAGCTCAGAACCGTGACACTTGGCATGAGTTAGTGCGCAGCTCAAAATGGTGCCCCAACGACCCAGCGTCGGGTTAAGAGATAGTTCAAGTTCAAGTTCAAATAAGTTGCGCACAATTTCATGAATTTTTAAAAAATACGATTGCTTCAGATTCTATAAGTTATTTTTATAAAGTAATAATATATTTTGTCTTTTTGAAAAAGTTGGGGTGGGAGGATAGTGCCATATGTTCTTTATCTCATAGACGCATTTTACACATATTTACTTAAAATTGTTTTATGATTCAATGTCGCATATATGAGCTTTTTGAGTGACGAGATTGGTATGGAGTAGTGACCTTTTGTAAAAGTGTCCATTTTTTTAACACAGGTGGGAATGAAAAAATAATTGTAGTTTTTATTTTCGTCCAAATTCATAATTTAATAAAACTCATGTTTTAAAAAGAAAGGTAATTTTAAGAGGCAATGCTTAAAGTGAATACATCTGACTTCATAAAATGGTTAGTTAAAAAAAAAGGAGTGACTGTTTAATTGTTGGTTTTTGTTAGATTTTCGGTAGGGGTGGTGGTAAAAAGCTTCCGATATATATTTAGAATAATACAAAAATAATATTTTAACCAAGAGTTTTTCATATAAATATATAAATGTATATCTCTTTCATATGAACAATTTAAATGTTTTTGAATCAATTATTTCCAAGTGTCTGTTTTCTACAATAATGAGCCTAATCCCTCGCCACTAATCATTAAGTTTCAAGTTGTTCACATGAATAGATGGCTTAAATTGATAGATAATACCTTAAAATTATTTACCAAAATATGACACAACTTAAGTTTAAATAATAAACAGTAATAACATTTCCTCTTAAATTTGCCAAATTAATATAATTTAATCATATGCCACCAGACTAAATGAAAGATGTTAACAACACTCGATACCTACGCAACTGATAACCAGTGCTGCCAGCGACAATTTTAGGAAAAACCTAGCCAACACGTCAAAATAAACCTAGATCAGAAGGAAAAAAAGAGAAAAAACCTAGACATGCTAAAAATAAACAAAAATGACGTCACAAAGCTCCCCTACCACCCCCTATTTTAAATAGATCATGTCTCAAATACATTTTTTGTCAAGTATTATTCAAGTATATATTTAGTGTAAGTGTAAGGGTGCAATCCAATAGCGTAAAGGTCGCGAAGCCATTTAAAATATCACTAAATAGTTAGGAACCAAATATTAAAGTGGAGCTTTCATTTAAAGTTGCGCGTTTTTTGAAGGGACTTCACAGCTCGCTCCCCTTGTAACAAATCTTACAAAAGTATGACTACATTCCATCCTACCCCAAAATCGATTTGGCATTGGCATGTATTAATACATTCTACATAACTATTTGTAAAATATACTTACATTTGATTTTTTTATCACTTATTTCATCATCTTTATAAATCTTTTGGCAATCTTATCAGCATTCTTTGAATAATTTTACTAATATTATGTCTATCTGGATCTTGTATAAGATTATCTTTAGCCTATACTCAATACGGCATATACTTGAGAGTTTATTCTCTCATCGCCGACAGAAGAAAATGTTAGAGCCTCTAATAGTCTATTAAAATTGAATGTTTTTGCCCAATCAAGTTGTTTTATCTTGTACGAGAAATGCACAGACATATGGCGCCACCTTTTGAATTTAGTAGCATAGAGCCATAGATTATGATAGCTATAATAATGGAACATTAAAGAGCGGCTAAAAATACTGTTGCTCCATACTGCTTATTTTTTGTTTGAGAAAAATCGAATTAATTAGAATGTTAAATGCATATATTTAATTATTTTGTATCTTTCACTTGAAATATTTACTACAAAAATACAATTAAAAAACCCCTAGATTATGAGTATTTTTTAAATAAAAAACCTAGACGTTGTAAAAACACCTAGATCTAGGTAGATAAACGTAGCGCTGGCAGCACTGCTCTTAATCTTACTCAGTTTTTAACTGCGGTATAAGAAACAAAGCTGTTAATTTGCAAATTATACCCCAGTAAAGAGAGCGAAAGGAAGTGGTTTGCCACTTACATTAGGTAGAAAATTTGTACTAACAACATTACCGATATAGTTGCCCGTACGTTATTAATAGTCATCAACATATAAGAATGTTAAAATAAAAATTTCATAGTTTCGGTTTATTTAATTTTTTTATTGCAAAAAAAATATTGCTTGATAATATTTTAGCTGACATAAGAATTAACACTTTGGCAAAATATTTCAATAGTACAAGCCATCATAAGCTTGAAATTCACATCTTAATGAAACGTTTTTTAAGAATATCACTACTCTTTCTATCATTTTGCCAACTAAGTTGTCAATCATTGAAAATGTTAAATGATTATAGGCTTGGTGATTTTTAGTACGTTTTTAATGCACGGTATTATATTATCAATCTATTCTAACTTATGTATTTTTTGTATGTATCTTATTGTTCTTTTAGCTTTACTACATCATTGAGGAAATATGCCATTTTTGAAAAATTACACCCCATTGTTGGCCGGGTGCCCAAGATGTCATGAATGACATAAGCTGTATAAACATAAGTTGAAAAGTTGAGTACTTTGTAATCCAAGGTTCTTAAACTAGTATGGTACATAAAAACTTGATAGTTGTGTTACAAATACATTTAGGCTTTAAACCCCGAATTTATATTAAATTTGAGACGTGTGCAAACCTAGTACATTATGAACATTGTAATCCACTATCTATTTAAACAATGACAACAAATATGTACACATAACAAAATCATATCAAATACGTACACATATCTCAATCATAAAAGTATATACACATGTCACCATTACAACAAATATCTATCTACATCTCCATCATAACAAATACTTACACATATCTCGAGTATGCAAATATGTACACATGTTTCCATAATACAAATGTGTACACATATCTCCATCTTTACAACTATGAACACATATCTCCATCAAAAAATTATGTACTCATATCTCCATCATAATAAATAATTACACATGTATCCATATTAACACAATTGTACATATATCTCCAGAATGACACATATGTACACGTATATTCATCATAACAAATATGTACATATATATCCATATTAACACATATGTACACATATCTCCATCAAAACAAATATTGACACATATCTCCATTATAACAAATATGTACACATATCTCCATCATAACAAATATGTACACATATCTCCATCATAACAAATATGTACACACATTTCAATAATGGTCCAATTTGAAATCCTCTATAACAAATATTGACAAACAAGTTAATGAATCATGATACAGACTGAAATCCTCTATAACAAATATTGACAAACAAGTTAATGAATCATGATACAGACTGAAATCTCTATAACAAATATTGACAAACAAGTTAATGAATCATGATACAGACTGAAATCCTCTATAACAAATATTGACAAACAAGTTAATGAATCATGATACAGACTGAAATCCTCTATAACAAAAATTGACAAACAAGTTAATGAATCATGATACAGACTGAAATCCTCTATAACAAATATTGACAAACAAGTTAATGAATCATGATACAGACTGAAACCCTCTATAACAAATATTGACAAACAAGTTAATGAATCATGATACAGACTGAAATCCTCTATAACAAATATTGACAAACAAGTTAATGAATCATGATACAGACTGAAATCCTCTATAACAAATATGGACAAACAAGTTAATGAATCATGATACAGACTGAAATCCTCTATAACAAATATTGACAAACAAATTAATGAATCATGATACAGACTGAAATCAATGGATGTTTTGAGTTGACGTCAAACGGGATTTAAACGTTTACTAAAATCATAACTTCCGCATCAGAGCGTTGGTATTTTATTAGGGTGATCATTACTCCTTGGATAATAGGGGCAATTATTTTGCCTTTTGGTTTTATTTATGCTTTAAATAAACAATAAAAATAGATGGTACGTTAGCTACTGTGTCAAGAAATGATTCTTGACTAAACCTGGTATATACGTTCGTGGAGCTTATATTAAAATACTGCAGTGTAGTGAACTCATGATGTCAATTTCTTCGGGGCCAGGGGGAACTAAATGTTTTTTTGTTTTTTTTNGGAGCGAAATGAAGTGGTTTGCCACTTACATTAGGTAGAAAATTTGTACCAACACTAGCCCAACCTGAACACATGCGTTATTAGTAGTCATCAACATATAAGAATGTAAAAATAAAAATTTCATAGTTTCGGTTTATTTAATAAAACTTTAAATTTAAAATTAATTTTTTATTGCAAAAAAAATATTGCTTGATAATATTTTAGCTGACATAAGAAATAACACTTTGGCAAAATATTTCAATAGTACAAGCCATCATAAGCTTGATATTCACATCTTAATGGAACGTTTTTTAACAATATCACTACTCTTTCTATCATCTTGCCAACTAAGTTGTCTATCATTGAAAATGTTACATGAATTTAGGCTTGGTGATTTTTAGTACGTTTTTAATGCACGGTATTATATTATCAATCTATTCTAACTTAGATATTATGTACGTATCTTATTGTTCTTTTTGCTTTACTACATCATTGAGGAAATAGCCATTTTTAAAAAATTAAACCCCATTGTTGGCCGGGTGGCCAAGATGCCATTTGAATAATATGAGCTGTATAAACATAAGTTAAAAAGTTGAGTACTTTGAAATCTAAGGTTCTTACACTAGTATAATATATAAAAACATGATCATTGTATTAAAAATACATTTAGGCCTTAAACCCCAAATTTAAATTAAATTTGAGACGTGTGAAAACATAGTACATTTTGAAAATTGTAATCCACTATCTGTTTAAGCAATGACAACAAATATGTACACATAACAACATCATATCAAATACGTACACATATCTCAATCATAAAAATATGTACACATGTCACCATTACAACAAATATATATCTACATCTCCATCATAACAAATACTTACACATATCCCCAGAATGCAAATATGTACACATGTTTTCATAATAAAAATGTGTACACATATCTCCATCTT
Organism: Radix auricularia; assembly: GCA_002072015.1. Lineage (NCBI taxonomy): Eukaryota > Metazoa > Mollusca > Gastropoda > Lymnaeidae > Radix > Radix auricularia. The sequence continues at coordinate 44,398 of MUZC01001702.1, forward strand.
TACAACTATGAACACATATATCCAGAATGACAAATATTTACAAATGTCTTCATCATAATAAATATGTACACACATCTCCGTCGTAACGAAATGTACACATATTTCCGTCATAACAAATATGTACACATGTATCCATATTAACACAATTGTACATATATCTCCAGAATGACACATATGTACACGTATATTCATCATAACAAATATGTACATATATATCCATATTAACACATATGTACACATCTCCATCAAAACAAATATTTACACATATCTCCATTATTACAAATATGTACACATATCTCCATATTAGCACATATGTACACATATCTCCAACATAACAAATATGTACACATATCTCCATCATAACAAATATGTACACATATTTCAATAATGATCCAATTTGAAATCCTCTATAACAAATATTGACAAACAAGTTAATGAATCATGATACAGACTGAAATCCTCTATAACAAATATTGACAAACAAGTTAATGAAACATGATACAGACTGAAATCAATGGATGTTTTGAGTTGACGTCAAACGGGATTTAAACGCTTACTAAAATCATAACTTCCGCATCAGAGCGCGGGTATTTTATTAGGGTTATCCTCCCTAGGGTAATAGGGGTTGTAATGTTGCTTTTTTGCTTTTATAAACCAAGACAAAAATAGTTTGAGCGTTAGCTACTGCACGAGGTATGATACAACCATGAGGGATGATGCAACCACGAAAGATCATTCAACCACGAGGGATGATAAATCCACGAGAGATGATACAACTAGTAAGGACGATATAAGTTCGTGGAGTGGAGCCTATATTAAAATACTGCAGTGCAGTGAACTCATGTCAATTTCTTCGGGGCCAGGGGGAACAAAATTTATTTATTTATTTTTTTCGAGAGACGATACAACAATGAGGGATGACAAAACAACGAGGGATGATACAACAACGAGAGACGATACAACAATTAGGGACTATACAACAATGAGAGACGATACAACAATGAGAGACGATAGAACAATGAGGGATGACACAACCCCGAGAGACGATGCAACAATGAGATACGATACAACAATGAGAGACGATAAAACCACGAGGAAAGATACACCACGAGTGATGATAAAAAGACGAGGGATGATACAAACAACGAGGGATGATACGATCACGAGGGTTAATACAACCACGAGGGATGATACAACAACGAGGGATGATACAACAACGAGGGATGATACAACAACGAGGGATGATACAACAACCAGGGATGATACGACCACGAGGGATGATACAACCATGAGAGATGATACGACAACGAGGGATGATACAACAACGAGGGATGACACAACAACGAGGGATGATAGATCACGAGGGATGATACAACCACGAGGGATCACACAACCACTAAGGATGATACAACCACGATTGTTAATACAACCACGAGGACTGATACAACAACGAGGGATGTTAATACCACGAGTGATGATACAACGACGAGGGTTAATACAACTACGAGGGATGATACAACCACGAGGTATGATACAACCAGTAGTGACGATATAATAACGAGGGATGATACAACCATGAGGGATGATACAACCATGAGGGAAGATATAACAATGATGGATGATTCACCACTAGGGATAAAAGAACCACGAGGGATGATACAACCATGAGGGAAGATATAACAATGATGGATGATTCACCACGAGGGATAAAAGAACCATGAGGTATGATACAACCACTTCAGGTGATACCATAACGAGAGAGGATACAACCACGAGGGACGATTAAACCACGAGATATGATTTAACCACGAGAGGTTATGCCATCACGAGAGACGATACAAATACAACTGTCAATACAACCACGTGATGTTTGACCATCACGAAGTTTTATACGACCACGAGAGATGATAACATAACGAGTGATGATACAAACACGAGGGAAGATTTAACCACGTCGTAAGATATAACCACGAAACATAGGCGTAGGCGATGAGGGGCCAAGGGGGCATGCCCCCCTAAATTTGAGAAAATTTCATAAATGTGTTACAATTAAACTAAATTTAATTCCCTGCAATTAAATAACATTGAAGACTGTGCACACATCAATATATAGCATTCGCAATATATGTTTTGTAATGTCTGTTTGTCTGTCCTGTCCGTGACACAATTTTTTTTAGATAGCTACGCACCAAAAATTTAATGCTAAAACTTATTGCTTCCCAGATATTATTGTATGTTTATAACTCACAAAAATTTTTATTACATCAAAACGCCGCTAAACAAAACACTTTAAGTAGGATTATATTCTCTAGTAAATTTCATTTATTTTCTGCCAAAAAAAAAAATAATAAAAAAATAAGAAAAAAAGGAAAAAAAAATTTAATTTGTTTTAATATATTCAAAATCCATAAAAGAAACACAATTTAAACATTGTTAATTGTGTGGTTCGTTATTTTAAAATGGTAAATTTACAATATAATTAACTTTTGGAAGCTATACAAATTCTATAACAGAAGCTCTCTCTATAAAGTCGGTTATTTACTTCTAATGCTAATATGTGCTTTATGTCTAACTATGATTTTTATTATAATTTAAATGTTTGTCAGTGTTGTTTTTTTTGTCTTGAGTTAAAAATTCCTTCCACGTCCGAATTCAATTCTGGAAAAATGGGAATTTTTATGTTTTTCCGTCATGTAAAAAAAATAAAATGTTGTTAACTGTATGCATTTCCTGTCACCGTCGCACCAAAAAGCACCAGTAGATATGCACTTGTTTTGCAATTTAACTTGAAGAAAGGCCAAAGAATAATTCTCCATATGTATATTTTTAAAGTTTATGCAAACAAAATATAATCTTTAAAGACTTTTTTTTAAAAAGTGTATGTTACAATATTTGACCTTTTTATGTAACTTAGATAAATCGATGGCAAAATAAAATATAATTTATGAAATAGATTTAAAATCTATGTTTAATCCATTTAAAAAACTATACACTCCATATATCTACTTATAAATATATGCTTGACTATCTTTTGTATACGCACGACAACGTACACTTAGCTAGGACTACCGTAGCGCAAACATCGCATTCATACTTACCTGGCACAGGAGGCAAGGCGATTGACAGCAGACGG